>LQNS02276929.1:8929865-8940946 GCA_001587735.2 Parhyale hawaiensis | reverse complement strand
AACAACCCCTGATAGGGTAACAACCCCTGATAGGGTAACAACCCTTGGTAGGGTAACAACCCCTGATAGGGTAACAACCCCTGATAGGGTAACAACCCCTGATAGGGTAACAACCCCTGATAGGGTAACAACCCCGCCGCCAGTTTAACAATCCCGTAGCTAGAATAACAACGCCTCCGCTCGAATAAAACTCCGTCGCCAGAATAACAACCCCGTTGTCAGAATAACAACCCCGCTGCCAGGATAGCAACCCGTCGCTAGGATAACAATGCTATGCCAGGATAACAACCTCGGCCGCAAGGATAACAACCCCGCCGCCAGGATAACAAACTCTTAGGGAGCGACGCCCCCTCGGCATAGCCCCTCCCCCCGCAACCGTACACTCGCCACTGAGGCCCCCAAGGTCAGGGTGCTGCGCCACCCCCCTCCTCCCTCAGCCACGGAGCAGCCGCAGCGTTACATCTGAGCCGTTTAAAGCTGTATACAGCGACGGGTGCAGCTGCGGCCTGCCCGTCACCCGTACCTGCGGCTCTCTGCAGCCTGCCCGTCACCCGTACCTGCGGCTCTCTGCAGCCTGCTCGTCACCCGTACCAGCGGCTCTCTGCAGCCTGCTCGTCACCCATACGCGCAGCGCCATGCAGCCTGCCCGTCACCCGTACCTGCGGCTCTCTGCAGCCTGCCCGTCACCCGTACCTGCGGCTCTCTGCAGCCTGCCCGTCACCCGTACCTGCGGCTCTCTGCAGCCTGCCCGTCACCCGTACCTGCGGCTCTCTGCAGCCTACCCGTCACCCGTACCTGCGGCTCTCTGCAGCCTACCCGTCACCCGTACCTGCGTCTCTCTGCAGCCTGCCGGTCAGCTGTCCGTACCTGTAGCTCTTTCTCAGCTACCCGTCACCCGTACTTGCAGCTCTCTGTAGCACGTCTGTCACCCGTACTTGCGGCTCCCCTGTAGCGTACTTGACCCGTCATAATCACTGCTAAACCAAGGGAACACTTCCGCTACGTAGTCCCAATTTTAATAGCTGACGCAGCTCACACGGACAAGCTCATGTAACGCAATATCACACTGATCGTAACAGTTACAGCGGGTTGCGTCCTAATGCGTTCTTGTGTCCATTTCGGGTACAGGAGCGCAAAGCTCACTGAGCTGTAATTGCTCCAGGGCACCGATTGCGGACACACACATACACCGCATTGTTACCTATACAGCGCCGAACTGTACTGCAGTCGGCAGCAAAAAACTAGAGACCGTAATAGAGCTGCCCTACTGGCACCTAGCACTGTCACTGAATTCATTAGAGGTTGTGCGCTGAGAAAAGGGCAAGAAGCTAAAGAGAAGACTGAAAATGTAGCGCTAGGACCTAGAATCAGTACTGAATTCATTAGAGGTTGTCCGCCGAGAAAAGGGCAAGAAGCTAAAGAGAAGACTGAAAATGTTGAGCTAGGACTTAGAATCAGTACTGAATTTATTAGAGGCTGTTGAGGGAGGAAAGAGGAACGAGATGGAGTAAAAAACGTAAATGGCAAACTCACAAATAGTGTTATCACTGAATTTATCGAAGTTCGTAGAGATGAAAAAAAGGAAAGAGCTAGCGATGGAAAGGAAGGTGTCACGCTAAGGCCACGGTGACCTCTTCCTAAAGGCAAAGGATGCATAGCTGAGAAGTGCAAGACTTGTAGACTGGTTCCTGACATTCACAACATTACAACGTTTCGAGTCCGTGGTAAATCGAGTGTCTTAATGGTATATATATACATATATAAATTATATATATATTCCATGGGGTGATGATAATCCTTTAGTATGTCATTGGAAAACAAAAAATAAATAAATAAAAATAAGATTCAGCTACTGAGGATAAATAATAAATTGGTTTCACTTTCAATCGTGAGATAAGATTTCCCTCGCAAATTCTAACATCTACTGAAAATAAATATGAAACTATGTGACTTGACCCATGAGTTTTGAAGAGTAAATTTTAAATGCCAAGCAATATTTATTGCTCTCATGTTCTATCGTGTGAAATGTATTTGGTTAAATTTCTGCCAAGTAGAAAATTACTTTCGACTTCACTAAAGAATTGCATTTCTGCCTTCTAAGAAGAATGTAACAGCTATTCAAGTTTTATCAATAATACTGAAGAGCGTTCACTCTCGGTTTATAGTACTGAACTCAAATAGATTTTAAATTTTCGCTGTCAGAAACGTACATTTTTTTCTGTTTCTTATTTACTGCTTACTAGCTGCTGTACCAACAGTAGAAAACGTTTAGCTGTGCAACTTCGTTTATCTAGTACCTTTCTATGGTCAGTGGATAATAAGTTTTGCGTAGACGAAACAAAAACTTCAAACAGTTAAGCTATGAATTATACTCAACATTTTTTGAATAATCGATATGCAAAACCAGTGATGGCAAATAAATTCAAAGATTCGCAGTTTTTGAGATTTCGCCGTTAGAATACATGATAATGCCATTTTTCAGGACTATGTCAATTAGAAGTAGAGTTTACTCAACGGCGGTAGTTGTTATTAGCCAGCACAAAAGACTGTTCCCCTCTTTGGATGCTAAAGTACTGCAGTGAAAGAATTCCTGAACAACTAATGGCCATTCTAAGATCATTCAGTGCTTCGGCTTGTCTCTATTCATTTTACTCAACACAACGAAGACTCACAAGCTTCATTGTCACTTATATGAGGAAAAGTATACAAATGATTGATATAAATGTCAATGAATGAATGAATCGTTAACGTAAATCCAAAACTAATAACTGGACGAACGCAAATGGTACGCGTTTCTATCAGAGATGGCGCCGCTGCAATGACAATGAAATATTCCAATGACTTTACATATATACCATGTGTGGTTGCGACTGCAGTACAAAATGCCCCAGCACATTTGACACGCCACTGATAGAAAAGTTTAAAATCTGATGGACTCTCATTCGAAGAGAATGCTGTGTATGCCAGCGAACAGCGGTTAGATGCACAGCACAGAAAGCCCCCAGTTGCTTCTCTCGTGGATGACCAGCAACCATACAAGGGAACTAAACAACTATCAAAGAGACTATAATTATTGAGTCCACTGAGAGCCCGCTGTTACGGGGTGTGTACAGACAGACTGCACCTGTAGCACAGCACGATCTCTCACCTCAAGTGTTGAAAAGGCATTGGGACGTGACGGATGCATTAGCGACACTGCCGGCCGCCGTCTGACACAGACACGGTAGAAGACGACACTGTTCGCTAGACAACCCATTTTTCGCTACTGAGGCCTACATAGAGCGTGTGGGAGTGTATCAGCTGGACTTCGACCGAAAATTTTTAATTTAGGTAAGGTATGCCTATAAATGCCGCTCTATTTTTTAATTCTATCACGCGGTTATCAATAGGCCCAAACTTTACGGGTAGAATTCTTTAATTGGTGATGGGAAAATAATATCGTATGAGTATGATACTGATGCTTTCCGCCGTGCCGTAGATTATCATCGTGCCATGATACCGTAAACATTAACGTTTCGAACTATGCTATGGCTATGACAACACCGACGTTTTCGTTGGCCCTTGTAGAGCTTGACAGCTTCGCATATGTCTCTTAAAACAAATTGTTCAGAGTTTGTTCTCAAAATAACCCGATCTCGACCCACATATGCAATGTTTGTAAAGCTTTAATACTTGGAAGTTCAGCTCACTACCTGAACTCTCGAGAAAAATTACTTGCTTTCGATTGACGTTTAGCGAGAACATTCTAAGGAGCGTATAATTTATTTAAAAGATTGGTCGTGAAGAGTGTTTCGAGATGACTCGTATACATCAGATACATCATCAGCTACACTTTCATTTCTAACAAAAAGATAATATTCGCGAACGTAACGCGACTATACAGATGTGGTAACGTTTTGTTCACCGTTTGCTCGGTACCAAAAATCAGGGCCGCTGCAGAAGCTTAAACTATAATACATAAATTTAGTCTGAGCGGCGATCACAAATTTTGTCAGAGTTGCACGAATTTATTTCTCCGTGAAAGGCCAAACTATCAATCGGAGCATATTTGTCTAACCCAAGGAAAGTTGTCAGCTGCAAAAAATCTAAAATCTAAAATCAGCTGCTAAGGCTGCCAAAAATTTTACTAAGGTAAAATATTTTGGGGAAATATCTCGTAATATTTCAAGTCGGGTGGTTTATAGATGACCGTGCTTTGTACTCTGTGCGAATATCTACAACGATTAACCATGCTGAACACTCGCATTCAAGATCAGCAAATGCCCAGTCGGAAATTATGGTTGTGATTATAGTTAGAATATAGTGCTGTATGACAGATTAAGATCGATTATGGATGATGAAACAATATGGTAGATATGTCGACCATAACATAACGTTGATTTTAGTATATTTAGGTCGAGATTGGTGGAGGCAATATTGGTTGTTTAAGGTTTGTCAGGAAACGATGGTCGATGGTAGTACATGGATGTTTGAAGACTATATATGTTAGATGGTAGTACATGGATGTTTAAAGACTATATATGGTAGAGCATAAGCTAGAGCATAACTATGGTAGCTTATCAACGGATTTCCGTATGTACGATCATGAGTGGAATTCCTCCCATTATATGGGGCAGAATATGTATGGATTGCAATTGATTTTAATAATATGGCTAGAATACCCAACATTATCGACCAAAATAATATTGCATGACTATAAGTTTGAATGAAAAACATCTAAAAATTCATATTATAGTGCGAAAATTGTGCACAGTTTCAGTTTTTTCTGTCCTGTCGATGAAATGTAAAAATTGCAGGGTATGTACGGACACTAACCGCCTTGAAGCTATTTTTATCAATTGTTCATGTTTTTTTTTTACGCTCAACCACTTTAGCATAGTTACCCATTTCTTTATTTTTTGTGGTATCCTTTGATAAATAGTATTACAATCTTTGATCAAATATTGCCATCTATTTTTATGTTCATTCAATTTATATCAGTAGAGATTCATCAAGCAATTATTCCCATTAGCTTTATGTATGTCAAGTTTTATGAAATACTTTGCCTTACATACCCTGACAACGGGTACGGTGAAAAGTTATCAATCCAGTTGTGACTTCCTCTAAACTGGGTAGTGTAGCTCTATACCGACTTAGAGTTAAAGAAGTTACATATAAACGTGTGTTAACTGCACAGATTGGTTCAAACTCCTGCTCTAACATCGTTCTGAAGTTTAGAGCCTTTGACCATTCTGAGCTGCAGGCCAAACTCGCACGTATGAATTAAACTACTTTTGTATAGCAACTAATCATCAGCAAACAAAGCAGGCGTAGACTGCATATTATGTCAACAGTTAAAATTTTTATCTTGTTAGAATATAGTTGTATCATCCGCTGAACACAGTCGATTTTGGTCGTGAATGGTGTTTCTTACGGTTCACTATGGTAGATCATGGTTGTGCAGCTAAAACCTTAATGGTTGTATTTGGGTATGTAAGGTTGGGAATTATGGTTGGTATTATGGTCGAAGGTTGTGACATATCTCTACCATACTGCACCCCATAAATGGTTGCATATGGAGGATATATCGATAATAAAAAACCAAAGTCTCGACCATAATCATAGTTGTTCTACTATAATCACAACCATTATTTCCGAGTGGGTAATTAAAAAAAAACTGAATCGAGTTTAACTCGCAACGCTAAAGTAATGCAATGTTCAAGGATTGAGGTTCTCGGGTTCAACCGAGTGTATTCTTAACTCACATTGTACAGAGGGATCTCAAGTTAACGTTCAGAGTACCAAATATAGGAAGTGAATTAAATATCGCCTGAAAGGAAATTTTGCAAAATACAGTTTCTGTGGTTACCATGCATTCTGGCTGTTCTCCTATGCGGGCCTACGATCATAAGATTGGTTGTACATACAATGACCAGAGACAGCCCTGCACCACCAGCTGAATTATACCGCCATATCGTCCTGCGTGCCATGTGGCCATTGCATATTACGCTCCATTACAAAGAATTGCACGCAATCATCCACCATGCATGGGGTTCCCTAAGTTTGTTGAACAATCCACATCTCTTCCTTTTTTCTCTCCAGTCGAATACCGTTGCAGTTGCCAGTGAGGCAACTGCAATAACCCAGTGCTTAATTTGATTTTACGTTTTGTGACAGTGATTTTTCCTGTATTTCTACGTATCCCCTTTTATTTCAGGTTTTTAAATTTCCTGATGCTGACACCAGTCGGCTGTCGAAACGTTGAGACCAATTTTAAATACTTCGTAACTAGTGTTGTGATATGTTTATACTCTCGAATTGTCTTGAATAAATTTATCTTATTTTCTGTTTGAGAAGCAACAGCCAGTCTACACATTATCGCCTCGAATGTAACATAAGAGAAAACATTTACTGAGAGCAACGAGGGCTTCCTACGCTGTTGTAAACCAAATGAATAAAAAAAAATAATTTAATTACACTGAGCCACAAGAAAATAAAGCCTTGGATTAATTTTGAGTGTCCAAGAACTGACTAACCATAGTAGTAAATATGCGTAGTCTAAACTCTGAGCTTATAGTAGAAATCCAATACAACTTCAGAATAAATTTTTCAGGTGACATTGATTTACATTTACTCTGAATGTTAGAAAAATAGTAGTAACGGTAAGTTTACATCCCTTTAAAGAGGACAATATTTCACAGGAGTAAAGCAATAAGGACGCCTTTAATTCTGAGAACTCATAACTTTGAGTCATTTGCAACCTGGTCTAATTTTCGACAATCGGTTTTCAATTGAGGATGGCGCGATGGCTGCAATCTCCAACTAGGCCTACTTATCGAACATCTATTTCGCTCCAAACGTGGCACGAATGGTGCAAATCTCTAAATAAGTATGTAATTGTATATATGTTATAAACATAGACATATACTAAAACACAGACGTTGTTCATAACTATACTATTTTGCTTTACATTTTGAAAGGTAATTACGAGTATGAACTCACTGTAAGAAAAGTTCCTCCCTGTGTACTGAGCTCGTAGCTCACAAAATAGAGCAATGGATTATTCAGTACATTTTCGAAGCCTCTAGCTATTTCTGGGCATTTTAGTAACTGCTCTCTTGTGTACATACACTTTGAACGTTTTACATTGGGACGTCGCTGTCGAATATTTAAGTGCACTTAACTTGACTTCTCAGACCGATTTAAGCGCGTCCCAATCGAACAGATTTTTTAATTTAAGCTGTCAAATATTAACCTAAGCAGTGACGTCAATAGCAAAACCTGCGCTTCGTTCCTAACATTTAAAAATTAAGCATCTTTGGAAGTAACTCTTATGGATTTTTTACTCGCAAACTACAACAATGTCGTTCCATAAGATAGTGTTACAAGTATGGAGCTGCGCAGCTAATCTTTGTAGGTTATTTGGGATGCATCAGAATGGTGCCATATAAACAGATCACTATCCTGGTCCATGCGAGTGATCGATATGCGTACATCATTTTGAGAATCCATAGTATAATTCTTTGCTTTCAGCGCGATATAGGTACTCAATTTGACCCTGAAATAGGCTTTCTTCTTTGCTATCAAAGTATTAAAGAAAACAGAGTAATTTTTTTTCAAATATCATTGTTTTAGGAGGATAAAATTGAAAAATTCATCCTTTTGTTTTAAAAATAATTCAGCGAATGGAAAAAAGTTTGTTTCCATGACACCATTGTTGTTTACAATAGGATAAAGTCAAGTGTATTACGCTTAAAAAGTCAAACTACCTCCGGAGGAAATTTGAGTTTTCGGCCTAAGCCGGTTTCGCTTAAGGCTTTAAACTCAAGTCAAAGTGGCAAAAAAAACGGTTTGAATTGACTTTCCCTTTGATTTAAGCTAAACAACTTGACTTTATGTCCCAATCGAACACGTCCTATATACACCTCAGAGAAATTTGCCAAACAATGGCCACGATTTCTACCTGCAAACGCTTGAGTAAAGCAGTGAGTATATTTTTATGCTTTTAAGTAATCACATTTTCGTCCAGTATATCAATTTACTTATTTACTTACAGAAATATTTATACGTATCATAACAGTGCTCTAAAAACTATAAGTATTAAGAAATACAGTATATCATAATTGATAAGCCATACTGTATATATATGCAATTATTCATTCGATTACTTCGTTTGTGGGAGGAAATTCAGGGCTTGAATTTAACTAGCATAGCTGTTGAGAGAATGAACACCAAGTAGACTGCATGGTCCGTATGATGCAATTTAACTATTAATCCTCTTGCACAGAACAGGGTTGTCTTACCCTATTCAAGCCAGGTAGTGTTATCATGGTACAACGATTCTCTCTTTCATGTATTCTTGAGGTAAAAGGTCCTTTGTGATAAGGTAGCACGGTTCATGGCTGAAATGTAAGTTACTTACATAATTCAGCCATGGTGCAGCGTGGTGCTGGTAGGGTTAATTGTCTGCATATGCGTAGCCATGGAGGCTGATGGCAGCATAGCCGAACTGACAAACGGTTATCTCACTAGATGGTGAGCAGTAAGTGATGTCACGGCCAATCATCGATCCGTATCTTCCCTTCAAGAAAGGTGACTCCACTGATTGGTCGCGAAAGCTGTGACGTCACTAGTTTGGGTGTCATGTAATTGAAGTAACCTAACCCCAGTACAGCATTGGACGACAGGTACAAGTTCTTTTGCTGTGGATGGATTTTCTTCTTTTGTTAGCCTTTCCCTTTAATATTTGTGAAATAATCTTATAACAAATTTGGCATAGATAAACTGAATTTTGGAGCCTGAGACGAGCTTTGATTTTAAGCAATGATCAGGTGGAGATGTATTCATTTTATGGTCAACCCGTACTTTATCTACAACCGAAATTGGGAGATATATATTATTGTAGTCTTTTTACAGACTTATTGCAAACAGTTGAATCTATTTTTTACAGTGGCTTAGATCACTGTGGTAAAAAGATACCATTTTACTAGAGTAATATGCCACACTGACCTAAAAAAATTTAAGCAGAAGATCAGATCGACTGCTGTCCCTGCTTGCCGGGGTAGGCAGAGCAGATTATTGTAACGGAAAGTACCTACTTACACTGTGAAAGTGCAAACATAAATTGCTTGTCATCATTTTTGAAGGCTAGGGAAATTAATATGTATTTCATTCTCGACCCGTAAAATCAAAACATTTTAATTTAAATTTATTTGAACTAATCATAAGAGCGTTGATCTTTAGAACTGAAGCGCATTCATATTGCAAAAATATAATATATATACACGCTGTAGCGGTAGCCAAAAGATAGTTGACGTCAATGACACTGAAGGCCGTACGATCGAGTACCAACCCAAGCAAGCGAGTCCTTGTGGTGCTTGACGTGCTTAATCAGCAGTTGATGTCTGACAAGTTTCTGCTGCAGCGATGACCTATGCCAGAAATGGAGAGAGTAGGGGGCACAGGTCGTTGCATATGAGGCTTTCATCGATAGCGCCATAGCTCTTGACGATCTTTGGTCGAATGCAGTTGTACACTCCTCTGGGGCCAGTTAGCCTATATCTACAGCAACAGCCAGTGCGTGTGGGTTTGCCAGTAGGGAATTGGATCAAGTTGGCCTTTAGTTTTTTGCCTTTAAAAATCGTTTTGAAGGTCAGAGAATATTTTAACAGTGTATTCCTAAAACAAATTATTGTACAAGTAATCTACCAAGGGAAAAAATAATACCGATCGAAGAACGTAACGAAATTAGTCTGAAGAGAATAAACATAGGAAGAGCATTGGTCCACGATATTGCATAATAACTGAAGAAAAAAAACGTATGTACAGTTTTTCAACAACGTGGATTACAGTATATTCACAATGGGTACAATAGCAGAAATAATAATGCAAGAATTCCAGCACATTGTTCACGTAGCAAAAGCAGTGCGTCTGTGCAATCCACTATAGCAGCAGAAAAAGAATCTCTTGCGTCTGAGGGTCACTAGAAGATGGAGCTGCTTCCCTCGAGGCAAAGGGGAGCTCACAATGGACAAAAATTCGCCTGGAATATGGAAGGAGATCAGCGTTCTCCTCACAATTCTCCTTAATGCAGAATTTAGCGCATGGAAAACTGGAGTTTTATTGCGTAAGGTCGCATATCTGCCAGGCAGATGGAGGAGGTTAGAGTTCTCTGCACGGTGCTCTTTAAAGTAGAAATTTGCGCAAAAAGAAAAATGATATTATGCCGTTAAAATAGGGAAGTCTGTCTGAAGTATGAAAGACAATAGTGCATAGTAAGCAAACTTTATTTAATGCAAAATGTTGCACAGCAAAAGACAAAAATATCCGTTACGTTAAGAAGCCATATCTAGCAGGAATACGGAAGAAATTAGCTGTCCCAACATAATCCTCGTATAACTCACCTATATACAGTATGTTTGTTCACCTGCGTGTTAATTTGTTTGTCTGTCCATTTACTGTCACGATTTCAGAAAACAGATAGGTGAAAATTAGGCTGGATTGGAGACTGTTGAGTCTGTTGTCATCCTGTAGAAGTAAAGGCAACTTTGACTGCACCCTTCACTGGGAAATCCACACGCACTGGTTTGTGCGGCAGATATGGGCCAACTGGCCCCAGAGGAATAAGTACAGCTGCAGTCGACCACGGGTGGCTAAGAACTATTGCACGTTTAGCGGATGGATCAGCGACACCCCCACATCACCCACCCAAAGAGAAGTACCCCTACGGTTGCTATGCACGCTGAGCAAAGTTGCTCATTCAACGCGCTGAGCGCCATGACAAAGATCGCTCACCTGGCTTGGAGATCGTTCCCGGAACCTTCGGCGCAACTGTGCAGCACGCAAGGTATGCTGCTACCATGGGTATTGTTGAAAACTGCTAGGTAGGAAATAGACCAGATTGCAAATGATGGCGAGTGTATCTACCCATCTATCTATCTATCTATCTATCTTTAATTATACTAAAAGTCTGTGTGCCGGTCGCACTAGTCTGAACCCTGGACATTCTCGGTGATGGTAAGTGATGGTGACGTGTACGCGCGGTGCGCGTGTACGTGTCTGGCTGTCTGCAGTGCAGTGACAATTTGACAGTCCACCTTGTG
>LQNS02276929.1:8893290-8919481 GCA_001587735.2 Parhyale hawaiensis | reverse complement strand
TTCACGAGTAATAGTTTTTTCACACTATTTATAGTATTTGCTTGGATGTTCATTGTCCAATCTTTTCCTGAAACTGTCCGAAGTCACCCCGCGTCCGACGTCACCCAATTTTACGGTATTATTATTGACTGCCTCAAAGTCAGGACAAGGAAATGCGCTCTTTGTCTCCAGATCAGAATAGAAAAAATCGTTAACACCTAACTTGCAGTGATCCGTAGTGGTCCTGGTTAAAAGCTATCTGAATTACCTAACCTATACTGTTACTAATAAACACGGGTCAAACAAGGGGCCGAAATGCAGTGTATTTTTAATGCTGGTGTTGCCAGTCTTTGTGTCAAATGTAACTTTAGTGACCAGCTGTGTCGCTTGTGCTTGTATCATGTCCTTACGTGTACCTAATAAGTTTATTTATTTATTCATTTATTCAAGTGCCCGCTTTCGCATCACCACAGTCGAGATATCGAGGAAGAGCTCGGGTATAACCGTCGCAGGAGGTCATGTTCTGCTGCCGAGCTCAACAGACGGCCATAAATTGCAGCGTTATATGCACGAACGGCATCACAGGGAGCTGGGTAGGCATTAGACGGCATTACGGTGATCAGGCGACCATAAGCGGCCTTGTCACGCGCGTGGTGGATTGAAATCTGGTGAGGGGAGGGGCCATGGCGGGCATGGTGGAAATTGTCGCTGAAGAGAATATTGGTGGAGGTCAGTGGAAGGTATGCTGGGACAGGTAACTGCTGGGAATACAGGGAGTAAATTGTGTCATTGTACCCTTGAACATCTGATTACATGAAAAATGAACAATGGGAAAATACAGACAATCCTGTAAAAAATATTTATCGGTTAAAGGGAGAAAAGAATCACAGTTACTTCTAAAGCCGCAGTCGTTTAACGCCATGTTCGAATTCATATTGGTTGATATGCAGATCGTCTATAAGTGTATCAATCAACTTTGCTAATGATTATCGGCATCGATAATCGAGAGGGTTTGCTGATTAATTATTTTTACAGAGGGGATTCATTTGTATTTAGATTTGCGAGTAGCATCTGTAAGTTAATGAGCTGAATTTATATTTGATCAGAATGTAGGCACGATTAGGTAACGTTAGCTTAGCATAAGCTGGGTGAGGATATTTTGCAATCCTCCAAAAGAGAAAAAACTATGTACGTATGATCAGGCGGGGCAGTCAAGGGAATACAATCCGATTTTGCGTACTGACCTCACGATGTTATTTTGAAAAATCCCAGGAATAAGCCACGGTCAAGATCTAAATTTGTCGGCGATTCTAAAGTAAAATTAAATAGATAGGTATATTGTCCGAAGCATGGCCTAAAAGTATATTTAAATGGGCACCTGACTCTATACATTTTCTCCTAAAATTTAATTTTATTCTATGTTTTACCAATGAAGGTGTAGCCACAGCACTACCGATTGAGGTTTCAATATTCAAATGCTTTGTATTTTGTTAAAAAGTGTCAAGGATTCCCTATAGCAATAACTGTCGGAATATTCAAGACTGTCTCATACTAAGGTTAAATGAACGTTTTCTTTTATCTCAGCCTGCATATTTCGTTGTATCCTACCAGTAAACACAGCTGTGTCTCTACCGAAAGACTTTGGCCGTCAAGTATCTTAATTGGCTTAACAAATGGCCCCTGTGAAGTTTAGGATAGCTCCTCAAATTCTGAATGAATTAAAACTCAGAAAGCTGTACGCTTTTTCTCGTTTATATACAGACACACAACAACGCGTTCAGACTGGAAGTCAAGAAAATACATTCAGTCGCCTGTCGTGTGAACCCCAATATTCCGTTGCTGTCCCAGAGCAAACTTCTATTTTGACACATGTTCCAGCACGGCAAGACACTTCCAGCTACTTTCAGCCTAGCTAAAGGCCGCCTGGACTCCAGTCTACGCACTGTACGGTCTCCGGTCTTTTGTTCTCTCGTGACTACTGTAGATCTGTAGATCGAACAAGGCCGCAAGGGCTCACCTCTTCTTGTTACTGGGGTTCCATCTTCCCCTTAGCGTTAAGAAATTAGTCCAGTGAACGAAATTCTAAGTTTGAAGCGAAAAGCTTGTCCTGTCAGATGCACCGAGTATCGATCTTTTTCTTTCTTTGCTACCAAGTCGCCGTGAAACACGAAAGTGGTGGTTCTGACACACGCGTCTGAGGATGGACTTTGAAGAAGTTTACAGTCAACAGGCCGTCGCTTGTACATCGGCCGATGGACTTTCAAGCAGCTCGAGGTTTTGTGGACGAGGCTTGTATGTCTGACTATGGACAAACCGGCTGATTGTGATATTAAAGACGAAAATGTTATATATAACAACATATTATGAAAAGTACCTGGTTATCAGGCCGATACAACAACGTCCCCGAGATCTGCACCAAAGAAGCACCACTATCCTATATGGAGAGAAGCGCAGAGTCGTCCCCGAGATCTGCACCAAAGAAGCACCACTATCCTATATGGAGAGAAGCGCAGAGTCGTCCCCGAGATCTGCACCAAAGAAGCACCGCTATCCTATATGGAGAGAAGCGCAGAGTTGTCCCCGAGATCTGCACCAAAGAAGCACCACTATCCTATGTGAAGAGAAGCGCAGTGACGTCTAAGAAGACACTGCCGACTTACGGAGCACTTGAGGCCATTACGGCAACAACGAGGCCGGCAGTGGCTAGGCCTCGGCCTCTCTCTCAATCTTCAATAATTCTTGCCGTCTTGCAGTCAGGAGGTTCTTGTGGCTCTGAACTTGACCTTATCTGCTGTTCAGCATAGGTTACACTTTGCTTTCTTAGACATCATTCAGGGAATAGGCTTATAGATCTGAACTTGACCCACTCTCATGTTAACTAAAGGTTATAATTTGCTTTCATGCACATCATTCCATCATCCAGGTAGTATACTGTATGTTTCTGAACTTGACCTTCTCTTCTGTTCAATATAGGTTGCATTTGTATTCATACTCATCGTCCCGAGAATGATCTATAGATTTACAAGTTGTAATCTGCTGTTCAGCATCGGCCGCGATTTTCATTCGCTCAAGTCAGCAAGGAAGTACATTTACAGTTTTAAACTAAACAATTCTCGTCCAGTATACGTTAGTTAACCTTTGCACCGAAGCTCATTATTACCTTATCCTGGGAATAAACTCATAGATCTAAATATGCTCTTCGCTGTTCAGTAAAATATTGGACTTTTCTTTCGTACGCAGCATTACATCATCAATAAATAATACCTATACTTCTGAACTTGAACTATTTCCAGCGCTCTATTAATTGAAACGAAGAAAACATTCAAGTGTGGTGTGACGTTTATATCACCTTCCCTTTCACGCACATCGGCATTGCATTATTTTCGCCACAGATATGCGGTTTACTTTTACTTCTAAACTTGGTTTCTGGTATCGTATCACTGATGTAATAGACGATAGAATAATTGCTCACTATAAAGTTCGAGCTTGACCTGTATCATGAAGTAATAGTAAACTAATGTATTAATACCCATATTTCACTCAGAGCTTAATAGGTTGCTTTTATTAAATGTTTTATTGCGTTAACGAGTCTGATGCTGGTAAGCAGTTCATCTCTCATTATTTTTTATGGTTCAATTTTCGCCAAAGTACTAATAGTAAGTGACATTGGATAATTAATCTCTTTCTTTATTAACATTTGACATACTGCGGCATTTACAAGAACCAACATATGTAAGACTATTATGAAAAAGTTAGTTATCACAATGCAATATTTTTCACTTCATATATACACACCTAGGATACAATATCAACGTTATCATCACACGCTATGTAGTACATAGAACTATTCATTACTGCTTTCCCAGAATAAATAAATTCTGGCACAAATGATCATTACATGAACGTAGAAAATTTGTCTCGCTCATTAAAATGCTGTATAGGGACAATGTATCTACTACTCTCGATGAGCCGAACTAATCATGAGGAGAAACTGAGGTGCGAGAGAGCCGAAAATTCGATTTTAAAGATCCATAAACCGACTATGGATCGATTTATTTGGTGAATCGCACCCACAAGTTGTCGGTTTATCCGAAGGAGATATCTACTTAGAGCGTCACCAGGTTGTTTGGTAGACTTTCAAAACAGGTCGGATTGAATTATGGAACGTGGTCGGTCGAGCATGGAAAATTCGGCAGAGTTGGTTTTTTGATCTCCTTTTTATTAAAAATTTACAGTTCTAATATATTTTAAACACTTTATGCATTATGCAGGCTACTAGTGATTATGATTAGAGTTTGAAATAAAACCTGTCAGCCGTTGAAGCAAAAGTATTGATACCATTACTACGGGGTACCAAACAGGTTAAAACGTTAGTATGGTCGTGCTGATTACCATTATGCTCTCGAGCTAGTGTCATATATAATTATGCAACATGAAAACATGCTTCAAGTCTCATTGCTCATCTACAGCGTGTTAAGAATAGCTTAATATAAGTCTGGTTCGATTAGCTCGTCGAAACCGACCTTAGCCCAGCCCGCTAGCCCGGAACCTCGAACATGTCCTTGGCTCCGCCCCGCTTTAATAATTTTTTGGTGCTGTTCATAATTCAATTACACACGAGACGACCCTGAAAATAGAATTTCGAGCAGTCCTAAGCGTCCTTGGGTTACTTTTAACTCCTGTAATACAATCTAGAGTGTCGAAGCCAACTCTAATGCACTTGCCTTAGGACGGTCGGGAGGGCTTAGATCGAACTGGGACGAGCCAATAAACTATTGTAGCCCCCGAACCCGTAGCACAGATACGCTATTTGCTCTCTCTCTCATACTGCACGGACGTCACTCACTACATATCTACCTGCTATCAGCATGACAAGCAAAATATTATATGAAGAAAGTGACCAGTACATTGATTAAATGACGGGAGTGACCTCAGGAAACTCCTGCTTTTTACCTATTCTTTCTGGGTTTATTCTGGGGAGTATCTTCTCTTCTTCATTCATCGATAATCCACTTAGTTTGGGCATTGTGAATTCCAAAGAAATGTTATGAATATTATGCGCTAAGTATATTTATATTCTCACAAGTTGCCTCGTCAACTAATTAATATTGCTGGGTAAATCAACAAAGATAAATTGTTGACTTTTTTCCAGATTATGAATTTATTTCTCATATACAGGCTGTAGAAAAATTATATTTTGCAACTATTTTCAACAAAATTTTGAAAGGTGTCTTCCTTTCTTTCAGCGAACGCGAGAATTAAACTCTAAAACATTTAGGCTTTAGTGCAGCCTATGACAGTAAGATATACAACAGCACAGCTGCTCGCTGGTGTTAGAAAGACGAGATAACCGTTTTCTTTGTATAGGCCACAACAGTTTTCGCGGTGAACAACCTGAGGCTGTGAAACCTTTATTATTTTGGTGGAAGCTCTTGAGAGCGAGGGCAAGGTTCAAAATCTGTTATGGTTGTTCAGGTTGAGATGTAAGGATCTTTGTTCGTACTTTATAGAGCCACAGGATAAAAAAATATGTATTATGGAAAAGCTTGAAGTTTCACGCTTAGAGTCTTCTTAAAAAGAACTAGTCAATGTTAGGAAGGAGTTCGTTGAAGTGAGATAGTACTTCTCTCCTTCGGGAGGCACGCGTCTGGGCCCTCCCCCGTGCCGGTGGGACTCACGTTTGATTCCCCCGAATTCCTATCCGTGCTGAGAACGGACTTGTTTTGGCTCCCCTCTGGGCATGGGCTGCTAGCGTCTCCACGCCAATTGCTAATTATGATAACGCCCCATTCCACTTCTTGCATCACTCACGCCATGAGTGCTAACGTTGTAATTTCAGTCCCCTATGTGACGACAGAACTTCCCCTTTTGCGCCAATCAGTGTGCTTGTCATCAAAAGCACGCAGTGCCAGTGCATATCTTCGAAATGGACGCGAATCTGTTTCTGCAGTACGTCATTCCGCATTCTTCAAACTACTTACGGTGGTCCTTCTACGCCGTGAATAAGGCTCCTGTCTGGGATTGGGTCCAGTATTCTGCCGTGAAAGTGTGGTAAAGCCATGAAGAGATGATGAATAACGGCATCGTTTCCAGGTCACGAATTCTGGCGGCGACTTTAAATAACTCTTCAAGGAACGAGCAACGAAATCATTTAATTCTACATTGTGATATGATCTTCTCTGCGTCTTGAACTATTTCTGCAGGGGCATCGGGAGTGAAACTGAAATTATCTATTTTGATGTGATCTACATGACGTCCGTCTATACTTCGACCGAAAGAACCGTACTACTGGTTTCGATGTCGTCTTCGGAACGTCTGTAACAATTCTACCTAGAAAATTGTGCAGCCTGTCTACGTTCCAAAATTGGTTGTGATCTTCGCAGCGAAAATTGTAAAAAATCTCGTGTAGAGGAATCCTCGTACGCCGGGTTTGTACTCAATTAAAAATTTGAAAGAGAAGGAATATCTGTCAACGTAGGTGAACTCTAGTATAAGTGTCAAGGTATAAAAAAATAGAAAAATATGAGATATCTCCAGAAAATAGAAAGATAAGTGAGACGTAGACTAAGATGTGTTTAGTTAATTGCGAAAATTTTTTATAGACTGAGCAAATTAAGCAAAAATGGAAAAGAATGCGTAACCACCAGGAAGATGAGTAATTTAAGTCAGTTTGACTAACATGTGCGCAGGTAATTGAGGGAGTTTTGCAGTAGACCGCGCAAATTCGATCCTAAGCTTCAAATTATAAGCTTATAAAGTAACAACCCGTACAGCTTTTATTCTCACGATATTAAGCGATACTTATTTAACTATGAACAAAAGTTAATTTGTCAGAGGCTTGAGTTTTCCGATAGTGCATTTCGTTCAAAATTAAGAGATCAAATTTTAAAAAAATGTTTTTAACGCTGTGCATAATCCGTCTTTTGTTGCCTTGCGAGATGTGCAAGTATCGTAGGATGTTTTACAAACGTCAATGATGCGTCATTTGTTTGACTTTTCATCTTGCTCAAATTTTTGTCTCTCTCTTGATTACAATAAATTATTTCATTGCTTATAGTGATGTTCATTTAGCATCCTTGTTAGAACTCACAAGTAGTAGGTTTAAGATGTTTATTTTTCATTCATTTTATTCATTTAACAATATCAATAATTATTATTTGTATTATTTTCATTATTTATTTATATTTTGTAGCGGAGGTCGCCCGCCTCTCCCAAATTATGGCGTCGTGTGTAAATACATAAATATATATATATATAGTACGTAGCGCTCATTTCAAAACGCCGTAACAGAAAAAAAAACAGCGAGAAGGAAGCACAATGTATCATAGTATCTGTGGTGCCACTAAGAGGTACCACTCACTTCTTCATTGCTGCGACTTCAGTAACTGAATTTTCTCCTATCTAATTCTTCACATCGGGCCGAGAAACTAACCAAGCAAG
This sequence comes from Parhyale hawaiensis, assembly GCA_001587735.2. Lineage (NCBI taxonomy): Eukaryota > Metazoa > Arthropoda > Malacostraca > Amphipoda > Hyalidae > Parhyale > Parhyale hawaiensis. The sequence goes on along the minus strand of LQNS02276929.1, from coordinate 8,912,062 downwards.
GACATCGACAATGCTTTCATTATTATAAACAGTGGGATAATGCTGATAAAACAACAGGGTTTCTTTATTTAAGATTGCCACCTTCCGAGATCATTCGATCATGTTTCAAATACTATTATCTTTTTAAAAAAATTAATATTTATTTGGCGTCAAAGAGTTGAAGCTCTGCACGACTCGTTGATGCTATAAAATGCAAAATCAGTCCGATTACGACGACTTAACTGCGATCTTTGTGCTGAGAAGCCGAATTATTCGATGATTATTTTGCCCTTGAGAAGTATCTGATGGACGCTGGTGCCAGACCGAGCACTGCCTACCAATTAGATAACACTGACTCCTGTAAAGGTAATGCTATGGGGTAATGCTACTTGTGAAGGTAAAGCTGTAAAGAATGCTCCTTATACATTGAAAGTAATGAGGTATGCTCCTGGTGAAGGACGAAGTAGAAGGCAATACGCCTAACAAAAATAAAATCATAAAGCAATGCCCCGTTTCATGGTAAAATTTTAAGGCTATGCAACTTACAAAGGTGAGGTGATTAAATTAGATTAATGGATTTAGATAACTTGCAGTAGACGGACCAGGAGGCCCATTCCTAGAGAGTAACCGAGAATTGCGCTCTATGAGCTAGATCCATTATGTCAAAATCGTTGAGACATCCGAGGAAGAAACGAAGAAGAGGAGAATAAACTAAGCCTAGAAGTCGATCCTGCAAGCACCATAAATTGCTACAAATTCACGTAAATTGTAGACGTTAAAGTTAGTTAGGACGTGAAAGATAATGGATTACGGCGGCTCTGAAGCTTTGGCTGTTTAGAGTTTGTGACTGCTGGAGGAAGCGTTCGTAGCCGTGCATGTGTTGCTCCCAATATTTATCAAGACCAGTCGTGAACACATTGACTGTCTCTGCACCGACTACTCCGAAGGGCCGTTTATTCCAATTTTTCGCCATGAAATAGGAGCAAAACGGTTGACTTAGAGTAGTTCTTCAATCTTTATGTTTGAGTATTTGGCCGTTGTTGCGCAGGCGATCATCAACATCTGCGTCAAAAAGTCTCGTTGTAGGCACGTATGTGAAGCCATTCAAGTAGGTACTTCAGGGTTTCTCTCAGTTGCCCTCCGAGTCGTCTTTTCTCGAGAAAGATGAGTCCGACATCTCGTTGATGACATTCGTAAAGCATGTTTCGCAGCCGAGGTTTCAATTAATTGCTCTACATCTGAATTTTTCCATTTGATCGATATCGCTACACTGCACGCACACTGGGCCAGGATAAGAGATAATGGGACAAAAAATGGTTCCACCGCGATAATCATGTTTATTTTGTTCTAACGGTATTTTACACAGCAAATAACGTAAGACAAAACATGAAAAAACAGCAAACAACAAATTTTGTACATAGGAAACACGAACATAAAGTCTGTCGAGTACGACAGTGCAAAAAGCGACCCATGGGAATTAAAGCGTTTGAAGACGATGCTTCGGGCTTTGTAGCCATGGATTTTCTTACTTCAGGGGGTAACTCTTTCTTTTTATTGCTTTCCTGTTTCTTTCTTACAGAGGTTGTCAGAGAATCTGATGAATATAATAGCCTTCATATAATAGCCTCCTTCGCTTTTTCATGTGAAATCTTAAGCCTGAATGACTCTCTGATTTTTTTACATCTTCGTTCCTTGCTTGTTGTGCTTCTTCGGAATGAAGTCCAATTGGTAAGTTTAACGTTTCTATTATTGATGCACTATGATTAAAAATCCCATGCACTCTTTGAGAAAAAAAATTTTTGAATCTACAGGCATTTTTCACCTGATTTTCTAATTTTTTCAGATGTTTGTCGCAATATTTTCTGCTACGATACCTATCATTCATGAGGCCCTGGATGCTAAGCAGCAAAAAATCGTGTAGTCTTCCATCATTGAAACTATACATTTCCTCTCTTTTTTTTTTCGCTTCATTTGTTTTATTTTTGGTTGTTTAAGTAGCATTTTTATTCTGAAATAGGAAAAATACCTTGCTGATGAGCAAACCACAGCAAAAAAATAACTCTCACTAACAGAAATGACTGCAAAAAAAAGACACATTTTCTGTAAGTAGTACACGCCCGGCACTGCTTGCAAATGCTGACATGATTACACGCTTTGATGCGCCGTGAAAAAAGCTGCAACTACAGCAAAGGCTATAGTAGCAAAAAATCTCTTGTGACACTACTCACAACAGAATAGCCTAGCACTTGGCACCAATCTGACTGTATGCAAAGCTCTGCATTATTTTTTTATTTCCTTTTAAAAAGTTTACATACATCAAAAAAACTATGTAACGTAGACACTTTTAAAAAGATTAGTCAAAACACCGACAGAACATGATTATATGGAACTAGCACCGTAAAATACTCACAGCTATAGAGAAAACAAGTGCTACAATTCAGATTTCAGAAGGTGAAATCCGTGCGCTCGGAGCAACACACACACACACAGATGCCCTGGGTCATGTTACGGCAAGTATAGCACTTCAAATTGATCGAAATGTCGCCTTTAAAATACCATTTCTTTGTCTCTGACTTATCTATTTTTGATTTTTCTGACTCTCGGAAAATTTAGAGAAAAGCAAATTTGGAATTTTGTCCACACGCTGGCCCACTGTGCACTGATGTGGCGACCAGACTGAACTGCACATTCTAAACGCGAGCACACTAGTACTTTGGACTAAGGAATATTCATATTCTCTGGTTTTGTACTCAAATTTCCTGCTAATGAATCCCAGTGCTCTGCTTATCATTTTACACTTTTGCCAACTTTCTGACTGTGTTGTAGTTTATTTGAGATAGTCATTCTCAGGTCACGTTGTTGGGTGACAGCTGCTAATTCTACCCCGTTCCTTCTTAACAGGGAGGGCTGAGAGGTTCACCTGCCCTTCGTACATTATCGAACATTAGCAAGCACTAAAGCTAATCTGCCACGTTGCTGTCCATTCCGTGAGGAGGTCAAAGTCTTGTTGGAGCTCAATTCTATGTCTGGCAGATACGGCCAGAAGACATGGTTAAGTGTCATCTTTAAATAAACTGATTTAGTTGCTTACTAGATCGAGATCATTGATGCAAATTGTGAACAGAATTGGGCCAAGAATGCTACCTTGTAGAACTCCAAATGAAACTGGCGTCCAGTCTCCCGTCTATTCTTGCAGCTTTACTCTCTGCCACCCATCAGGGAACCATAGTTGGATCCAGAGTGAATAGTCACCCTGGATTCCATGACCATCTCATATTTTATTAACCAATGATGGGGACTTCACATAACTTTTGGTAGTCTAGATAAACGAGATTTACTCCGTTTTCTTCTTTTCCTCTGATTTCCATAACTTTCGGAAAAAATGCAATAAGTTAGTTAGGCAGTTTTTCTATCTCGAAAGACATGCTGGCTATCGGAAATTAGCTGGTGATAATTATTTTGCTAACAGCCGATGAAAGACTGATATGATAACAATTACTGGAGCTTTTTTATCCCATTTCATATTAACGAGTATCCAATCCTGATGAACTTCTCCCGTGCTTAGAAACCGATTGAATATATAGATCAGTGGCACTGTTATGACTAAAGTCATATCCCGCAGAACACGGAGAATAAGATGAAGTGGCCCAGTGGATTTGTACACTTTCTGGTAGGCCAGTTGTTGAAAGACCCCACGCTCCTTAAAATCACATGTGTCTGAGGGAGCTACTGTCATCTGTGCTGGTTCAGAAATATTCGTGATAAAGCAATGCGTCTTGTCAAAGTAAAGTTACAAGGCAGTGCCCCTTGAAAGGTAAAATTATGAAGCAGTGCCCCCTCAAGTGGTAGTATTTAAAATTTTTGTTGAGTGTCACACCTATGCAGCGCACCACCTTGCAAGACCACATTGATGCAGCACACCTACATCGCTGTGCATCACTGGGACAGCGAACCATGGGCACAGCACACAGCCAACACCAAACACCACACGTACAGCACACAGTGGGTTCAGTACACCGCCAGTAGAACACACCACGGATACAGCGCTTCATTGATACAACACACCGCCAATAAAAGACAACGCCAGTACAACACACCACCGACATAGTTTGCCTATTACCTGCTACTTCTCTAAGCTTCCATTTCACGGCTCGCACGCTGATATATCTCTGTCTTCCTACTTTACTATTTCCTTTTGATTGCTCGAGGTACGGTAGGACTATATGTGAGCCTGTTGGTATACTGGGGTCTGAGCTCTGCGTGCAACTTGTATTATTATTACTGCTACAAGCCCCTTGGCCAGGCCAGCTAAAATGAAACGTTGTGTCTCAATCACACTGTACAAGGATAATCTGTTAAATTCTCTCTTCCAATGCAGTCAAGAGTTCTTTCTCTCTCCTGTCTGGAATTGAGCTGCTCAATGCCATTCGTGTCTACAGGTGTAGGCTAAGTGTATCTATTTATTCTCTTTGTACGTGGCCACCAATATTTGTGACTGGGCCTAATTACTAGGTTGAATTTTGGCTACTTTGTTTGTACTTGTAAGCATATTTTTTGAACCCATTGTGTTCTTAATAAAAGTTAATTATTATTATTATTATTATAGTACTTCATGGGTACAACTCACCGCCAATAAAATACACCACCGGCAAAGCGCACCACGGCAGTACAGTGCCGCACCCCCACAGCGCACCACATCGAGTACTCCGTAGAGACTACGAGAACAATCGACCTTTGTAGCTCCGTCGTAGTGCTGCTCGCACCCTGCTGGTCTGGGGCCTGTAGCTTGGCTTCTACTGATGCTCATATCTTCGTAAATTGACAACTTCTCATGTTTATTCTTTCCCATGTTCATATAGTCATAGGTTCATATACTATGATATTCAAATCTTCTCTATATTTTGAGCTCCTTATATAGACGGATCTTTACGAAATTTACAGGGATTGTTAGGCATGAGAGGAACGCATGATTAACTTTGGTGAAGATCAGTTCAATCGTTTGTTCGTTTACCTGCCTCATTTCTTTGTATCATAACTCAAGGGTTATGGACAAATTTTCGGGAAAGCTATCAGTTTTTATGTATGCATGGCATATACTGTATTTGTTGGTTTGATTGATTATATGTTTGCTAGAAAAAGAACATTAAAAGTTGAACAAGGATCTATATGAAATTTACAAGAATTAGAAGAAATGTTAAAAGACACAATGATCAAATTTTGGTGTTGATCGGTTTGACTGTTTATGTGTTTGACTAATGTTTGTCAGAAAGTTTGTCAGCAATATAATTAGCAAAGTCATCAACGGGTCTTCAAGAAAATTAAAGAGGCTGTTATTGCTGTCAAAAGGCACAAATGATCAAATTTTAGCGCTCATAAAAGGAAATCATTGTTTAAGAACCAATTTGAATTTTCGTTAACGTTGCCTTGCTTGGTGGAGGTATATGTTTTCAGGATGCTCTAGTTTAATCTATACCGGAGTGCATATCTGTCAACATATTGCTGTAATGACATGGTGTTGTTTACAATAGACTTGTTATTATTATATTATGGTGCAGCTGAAGGAAAATTTCTTCATTCTAAAAGCGGATTCTCGAGACACCCTTTTCGTTCCCATGTGACGTTATTTCGGTGCATGTTAAGCGGCAGCTCTGATTGGAGGCACACTCCACGCTAAACAATCACGTGAGCGTTCTCAGCGGTACTATTGGCTCAGTATATAATGTTTCCACTGATGTCACCATGGTGACCTCCAGTTGCAGAGCACAGTATGAACGTATACGTGTACGTAATTTACCTTCACCATTGTCCTTATATTTGTCGTTAGCCTTTTCGGGCCTCAATTAAGCGTCACTTTTGGTAGAAATTTCAGTACAGTATTTGCAACGTCTATAAAGAAGTACATTAAGAAGGAAAAGGGCTAAGATCCAACCTCAAGTCACCCTCTCACATTCTTTTAAATATCTGATCGTAAAGTTGTCAGTGAGTGAATGTCCGAATTACAGTATTTTCCGTGTATGTCTCCTCTGTCGCTAGGTTCTCCTTCTAGGCGTTATCATTTCCTAGCGGTTACAATCCTCACACTCTAGTTAATACCTGTGGAAAACATAACGTGAAAGAATTTCCGTACCATTTTCCATTTCCAATTCATTCCCCCTTTAATTACTACCTGCGTAAAGTCACAAGTGGACCAAAGTGCATGCAAGCAATACATCACAATCCAGCCGAGTACCAGCAGCGTACTAGCTGAGTACCAGCGGAGCATCAACTGAGTACCTACTCACTGAGCACCAATTCAGTACCAATTGGGTACTATTGGAGTACCAGCTGACCACTAGCTTAGTACCAGCTCAGTACCAGCATGGTAGCAACTGAGTACAAACTGAGTACCAGCTAAGTACCAGCTGAGTATCAGCCGAGCGCCAGCACAGTGCCAACAGAATACTGATACTGTATTACAGAGCGCAATACCTATTTGCAGCAGCAGCAGCTAGATGAATTTAGACTTATGGATCGTAGTTAACGAGATAATGCCCAAATAAGAGTTCATTGAACTAAATCTTTTTTAAACCTTCAAAGCAAACTTCTTGTGTTTTTAACTCTATTAAAGATTCTTCCGTAAATAAACGTTTACTCTATGCATCTGTTAATTGTTTAATAGATCGGCAAAGGCTTGATTATTATTTCATTGGTGTTGACATATTTCAAAAAACGGCACCCAGTCGCGATATCTCAAGGTTCTTCGTTTATTTCATTAACTGACACCAGCCCTGCTACCAAAATATAAAAACATTCTCGAGATTTGAACCCTCGCCCAGATCAGCGGAATTTTCTGCAGGGATCTTTGTCACCTCGGCTACTGACGGTTTTATTGAATTTATATACATAAAATATCGGCGTCTTGAAGCAAAGGCAAGCACCCACGATCCACGTAAAAAATCTCGGCGGAGCTTTTTTTTCTGCAAATTTTCTCTGCAAAGATATTAAATTTTCAAAGGGCAAATCAGTTACAAACACGGAACCAAGTTTGACAGGCATTTGCTAAAAATGTGTTGTAGTAGGGAAGCTGTTCTCCAACGTATGTATAGAAACCCGCAGCACACGAAAAATCCTTCAAATAGTAGCACTCGCTCCAGAACATGTTAACGGTTAGGTAAATTATGTAGGGTAGAAAATCGTACCATTATGATGTAAAAACACTTGGCACATATGTGAGTCCTTCTTTAAGAAAATGGCTGCTCTCGAATTAACAAAAAAAAACGATACATTGATAAAAAAAACTGTTATAATTCACTGAAATGATATAAAAAAATCTGGCTATCAGTTTTTTTCGGATGAGTACGTACATCTATATAAAACCTGTCTCTGAGGAACACCGTAGGGAGCACCGTGCTGTAGGCATCACATAAAGCGCAGTAGCTATACTAAATGGGCCGAAGTGCAGCCAAGCATATAAATCATTGCACTACCTAGACTCAGAGCAACCCAGTTCAAATATCTAGAACAAGAACGAAAAATATACAGGATTCAAAAATATTAGTGCCTGTAAATAAATCTATGTTAGTTTAATTTGTTTGCGTCAGCACTAGAAGTAGGCAACATTTGACACTGTACTTTAGAAAAGCTTTTTAAAAATGTTATCCAATCACTTTTGTAAGAAGATGCAGAACATTTGTCCCGGATAAAAAGGGAGAATAAACGTCGGTGTTTTGCATTTCACTACCATTTATGGGAAAACTGCGACCTTCCCTTCTACATAACGCTAGATACAAATAAAATTAAAACTCTGAGATATACACTGAAAAAAAGTCCCAGAGCACGCACGCCTGCCTGTGCACTGACAGGAAATGTCTGCGTCGGCGAGCTTTCGCATCAAGAAAACTAGGCATCCTTCTTTCTTTCTGTGGGGGGGGGGGCAGCTTAGGACAACACTTTATACAGTACACAAACACTTTGTTGAGCAGACGTCTTATAATTACTCCTCTAAACTATGGAACCTGAACGTCCTGTATTCTAGCCAATACTAGTACATAGTATGCCAGTTCACGTTGGTCCTGTATAGTGTCATTGAAGCAATAGAATATGAGTGGCTCATGTGTAAGAGCATGGACCATTTCACTGCTTACTTTGGGCATATGCTTGTGGAAAAATGACCGTGCATGCAATAATTTAAGTAAAAATGAGGCCGTACTCACCACTTTCGAGCTTCCTGTCACTCTTCCAGTTGGTGTGGGAGTGGAATGACACAGACTTGGGCTTCCTTTCGACTTTGGTGTCAGCTGTGTCGCCCGTGCTGACGCCGCTGGTGCTGCTATCAGCACCACCGGTCCCGCTGCCATCTCCGATGCTGAACTTGCGACGGCAGTTGGAATCAGAGTGGGACAGCACATTCGATTCCAAGATTGGAATGTGGGAATCTTGTGGTGACGGGGAGTGAGCGGGCGATGAAGGATAGGAATGGAGGCGAGAGTGAGGAGAGGGAGATCTGGCCAGGCGGCCAGTTGGACTGTTATGCATCCAAGTGCATTGGACGACTTGGTTATCTCGGGACACTGGTTTTGCGGAGGCAATGTTGTGCCCTGCTAAATCCCCAGTCATTTGTTCACCTCTGTTTCTAGAATTATCTCCATCGGGAGGTAATCCAACATTTTGTTTCAAGGGCTTATGTTCGTTCCGTGTAGACCGGTGACGTTCACTAGATAACGTATCTTTTTGGCCTTCAGCCATCATAGCGGTCACTGATATCAACGTAATCAACGTATAAAATTTAGTGTTTCTTATACTGAAGTACCTCTGAAAAGTAGCGGCAGCTGTCGTAGATAGAACAAAATAAGCACTTAAATGGGGAGACCTGTGGTAATAGTTCTGGTAACAACTTATAAATTTCTTCCGCAATATTACTACAATGCTATATAATCATTCTAAATAGCTATGTCACGGTACCAGAATTTCTCATTATCGTGCAAGTTCAAAATTTATACCTTCGCATATTACAGTAAATTTCGAAATCACGCTTTCACAATACAAGTAATAAAATTATGAAATAGGTATCTTAGAGGCAACACTGACTCACTTCTTAACACACAAACAAAAACGAATAGCAATTGACATTCACAAGCTTTTTTTTATTCCTAGGCTAGTGGATCACCTGGAAGTTGACATCTATAGGTAAATTAAAAAATAAAATAAAATAACATAAACAATGTTAGAGGCCGACCAATTTAACTTAGTTTGGGGAATATCAAATAGTTTTTTTGATTGTCAGGGGAGCAATGTTGAGACATGCAAATTAAAATATTTGCAGAATCTCAGGGCTACACAGATCTAATTTTCTTTTGTTTAGACTACACCGGAAGCAGTCAAGGTCTCGTTGCATCGGTCGAATACTTGCGCACCAACTATCACCAGGTAATAATAGGTTGATTTCCTGTTCACGACAATCACCTGGTAGCAGATAGATTACTTGCTCACCAACAATTTCCCAGTAACAGCTAGCCTAGTTGTTCACCAGTAATAACCTAGTAACAGATCACTTTCTCACCAACAACAATCTCCGTTATCAGAACACATCGCTTACTTTTGAAGTATCTTGGGTTCACTACTGATATGCACCAGTGATTCAATATCGTGTGCTATTACGTAACACAGATAGCCAAAACTTTCTCTAGATAGTCACAGTCATGACGTACCATACAACCTCCAACATGGCACTATCATTTTCAGAGTAATAGTGTCAGTAAAACTCCTATACGATAATGGTATTGATGTGAGACTGACAGACTGAACACACGGTGATCAGTTTCTTTGTATCTTGTCTTATATATGGGAATATTTTTTAAACTGATTGAATAGTTAGGCACTAATTATAAATTTAATATAGTTATAGTCGATAAAATTTATATATAACAAAAAATATTATAAATGTGCTCGCAAAATATACAACTAGTGTATTTTCCTCTAGAAATTACTTCATATATGCTGTTAAAACAACATGAATTCTAATTTATTATTCCTCACTAGTTTTACTATCAACCATTCATATTATTACTATTTCACCATCTCTAATTCGACAAACCATTACGAGAAAATATTTATATAGCACTCTGTACGTCACTTTCAACCATTGCTTCTGTCTTCATTTTTCTGTTCAGCCAACACACAAAAGTATTTTAAAAAGTCATGTGTATTCTTTTAAATCAAGTCAATGGCGATAAATAGTATCAAGAATAGGTCTTTTTGTTTTTTCTTTATGCTTTCAATGGTACAAATGAAGTCACTAAATTAACTCTCAGACACTAATACGTCCTGCTCGAATATTCCATTTTACTAAAACTTACAAATAAAATACAGGTAAATAGATTAGTATTGCACATACACATCTAAACAACATAGAGCTCACACTTATAGTTTACACATCCCTCAACTGTAATAATAAATATTGAACATAGCTTAATCGTTCGCGTCCTGGATTGAGCGTCACATCGTCTACCGCTATTTTATTACCGTGTTTTTTTTTTTTGTTTTTGTTTACCGCTCCCTGCTATTTATGACAACATTACCCTAATTTTTTTACTTCTGTATAGATTGAACTTTACGTGAAGCAGTGCATTCCGTCGGTCTTGCACTAAGATCACGAGAGTTTTGTTAACTTGCGTAAACAAATCAATGAAAAAATAAATGCAACTCCTGGGAAGCAGTCAGACTCAGAATTTGGGATATTCGAGATAACCAACGTATTAAATTTTAGTTATGGTATTTTGCCCAGTTTACAGAGCAGCATTTGCTTGTTCCAACCTAAAACAAGATTGTATGAGTACTGAGATAGAGCATAGACTACGTAGCTATGCCTTTACGCCCTACAAGGTTTCTTATCAGTAGATACCGATCATCTCCACACAATCATCATCTCTAATAGTCTTACTCATCGCGAATGAGTGATCTGGAGAGCATATGATAAACTGGCTTAGAAATACACTAATAGTTTTTTACCACCTGTGGTGAAAACGTAGATCAAGGAGCATATTATTTACAGAAAGAGTAGTTAATAATATGTTTTGAGATACCTAAAACAATTACACCTTTCCTATACCTAGATACCTTGCCGAGGTTATTGGTAAACCCACTACGACATTTCAAACCAGTCATTGTGGTTAGACACCACCGTGTAAGACATATGTATATGTTTAATCCCTTAATAATGTACAGACTTATCCGACTACAAAGGCAGGCGTAAAGTAGTAGTTGTTCTGATAGTTCCTTAGAGCTTGTCGTCAAGGGAAAATCTAAAAGTTGATTGCTGAACATTTTTACCTCAGCCAATGAGATCATGTTTTTCTCGAGTTTGCCTGTTTGTTTGCCTGTCATCAAAATAAGTAAAAAAAATTATAGATAGATCTTTACGAAATTTATAGGGATTGTTAGGCATGCTTCGAGAAATAAATAGTTTACTAACTTTTGGTGAAGGCCCATTCAATCGTGTGTTTGTCTTTTTTGTAGCAAAACTCAAAAAGTTATGGACAGAGATTCATGAAGTTTGCAGGAATTGTTAAAGGACACAAATGACCAAGTTTTCATGATGATCGGTTGGTCCATTTGCGTACGTGTTTGACTCACGTTTGTCGGACCGTAACTCAAAAAGTTACTGATGGATCTTCAAAAAATTACATTAGCTGTTATTACGCTCTTAACGAAACAGATAGCCGAAAATGCGCCAAGTCGCAGATTTTGTAAATAAGTTGGGTTTCATGGAGATCGATGACCAGGTAGCAGAAGATGGCAAAAGTGAAAGCCTTGTCCATTTATCTGAACGTATTTCTTGCTTGAAACAGCTTCTCTTAGCGCGGTTATGTAATCTATCACTCTCCCCATAAATCGAAACAAATATTTTCTCTCAGTTCACGACGTATAAATTCAGTAGCTGATGGAAGTTTTAGATGGGCTATGTAGTATTCCCCAGAAAGATATTAGTAACGGAAGTACATATGTTAAATGAAGACGGGTTTTCATAAAATCCTCGTTGCCATTTTTGACAGCGTGTACTCTAGTTGATTCTTAAAAGGTGAAACGCATACAGCCTGCTGCAGTGAAGCGAAAGTGAGAATGTATGGGAGACACTGTTCTGTGTACCCGCATTCTCTACCCGTTTTGATGGCGTCTGTTCGGGGCTGTAGTATGGCTCAATATAAGCTAAATTCTTGTCATGTGAGGTTGTTCTGTGCTGCGGGCCATGAGTTTCCACCAGGACTCCAGTTACCTTTCCAGATGAATTATTTTTATGGACTATAAACTTTTACTATTTGCGTCGTTTCCTAAAGCTCCCACAAATATTTGATATAGGTCTACCGATGCTAAAATAATGAAAAGTTGCCTATTTTTACCCATAAATTGGAATACTATCCTGAATATGGATTTGTTATACTTGGAATGTAGTTTTCTAATGCTCCCACTGTATCAGACAACGTTCAACGTCCCTACGTGCAAGCATGTGATAAAAAATTGAAATGCTGTATTGCCGGGTTTCAACTAATGTAAACATATGCAGAAAAAACACCCACGAGTACAGCCTGCATAAAAGGGACTAATATTATTAAAAAGTTGGATGTTTATGCCTTCTCTAAAGCTGATGTCAAATGTTCCCTACAAGATAACAGCTCTTCTAGTCACTTCTCGAACTACGGCATTTCGAGCACTCACTGAAAAAATTCGGTACACCTACCCGAGTACCGATAAAATAAGCCCTATGTTTTGTGGTGCGTGGACACGCCGAAATAGGTACTTCCGGCTGGAAGACAGAAGAGGCTGCTAGTTTGGGGCTAACGGGTTTTCTTTGAACAGGACAACGAAGAGAATGGGTCTCCACTGTGTGCGTGTAGGCTTGGACGTGTGAACGTACCTGTGCCCACTACCAAACTCTCTACTTTTGGAAGCTTTGTGCCCCTCCAACAGTTGTTACAGGAGGTCGTGCGGTGGTGCAGGTGAAGCTTGTTTGTCTACGCAAGCCGTGCAGCAGCAAGCCGAGAATATCTGCTCACACTTGAATTTATTTTCGAAATGCTTAGTTTCCACAGGTAGAGAAATACCCTGAGGGAGGAACAGCGTGGACAGAACGCGCGTAAACAACATCAGCCACGTGCTGCTAATGAGCGAACTGCAGCGGTTTTAATGAAGTAAATTAATTAGTAAGGCACGACATAGACCCTTAGGCGCGGTTCTTGACGGCACTGTTGTTCCAAAGACTGCTGAATTTAATGATTCTAGGCGGGGCTGACGTGATAACCACTGTTGTTTCAAAGACTGCTGAATTTAATGATTCTAGGCGGGGCTGACGTGATAACCACTGTTGTTTCAAAGACTGCTGAATTTAATGATTCTAGGCGGGGCTGACGTGATAACCACTGTTGTTCCAAAGACTGCTGAATTTAATGATTCTAGGCGGGGCTGACGTGATAACCACTGTTGTTTCAAAGACTGCTGAATTTAATTAATGGTTCTTAGCGGGGCTGACGTGATAACCACTGTTGTTTCAAAGACTGCTGAATTTAATTAATGGTTCTTGGCGGGGCTGACGTGATAACCACTGTTGTTTCAAGGACTGTCGAATTTAAATTATGGTTCTTGACGGGGCTGACGTGATAACTACTATTGTTCCGAAGGGTACTGAATTTAATGGTTTTTAACAGCGCTATCATGATACCTACCGTTGTTCCAAAGACTGCCAAATTTAGTGGGTGAGCTACAACCAAAACAAGGAGCAGTTTCACTGAAAAGACCACTACCACGCTCAATATCAACTTTTTCCCGAACCAAATAAAATATATTCTATAGCAGATTTTCCGGCAATTTACAAAAACTAGGGGCTTTTCATAAAAACTGTTCTACGTCTACGTCTATAATTTTAAATGGATTCTAATATGGATTATGAAGTTACGAACATACCACGAATGAAATAAAACGTACCGTCCAAATATGCCTCCCAGCAACAGTTACTTTGCGTGAAATTTACTGCAAAAATTTGCATGTCTGCGCGCTCATTATGGCTATTTCCAGCATCAAGTCTTCTTCTTTTCCCTGCCCAATTAATATTTTTTTCAGGAGCAGTTTCAACACAACAGCTTGTTATCTGCCCCAAAACAAACTCATTAATTAGTTAGCACTGGCATTTGAATGTATGTAGATTTCATCAAGAGGAAAGTCACATTGAGCAAAATCATCAAACATGCATCAATTCATTATACACTACATAATATAATGTTCCTCCTACAGTAAAATACTTATAAATGAAGTCGAGTTTATCTCAACTGCTGTTTAGTTCACAAAATGGTGGCTGCATACGTTTCCTTATGCGTGATAGAGCATTATAAAAAAATTATCAAGAATACATTAGTTAATTATATATATATATACACACAACACAGTTGCTCCCTCCCATTGTCGTAATTCTACTTATTCCTACCGTAATTATTATATAATAATTCTGACTCCACTTAATGCTTCACATTCATTCAATAATTGTGAAAAATAACCAGTTTCCATATATTTTATAACTAAAATCTGCGCGACAAGATAACAGTAGCAAGCTGTCGCGATTGGAATAGGTATAATACAAATCATACATACTATGTCTCGCCTCGCTAATAAGTTGATCAACTTCTCCCCAAGTCTTCTACTGTAAAAATACCAAACTTGATCGAGTAACGCGAGAACAGAGGGGGAGAGCTTACTTATGAACTGTTGTCGGTGGTTTACAATCGCCCCTCCGTGCCGCATGTAACGTTTATTTTCACCGCCATATGCTTATGGGCTAAGATAGCCATGGAACGTTTCACCGAGATGGTTACTATGATTACGTGAGGTAATTAATCATCTTACAAAAACTTGATGGCAGGACTTAGTGCGAAAATCAAAGCCAATAGACAAGTCGAACTATGGGCAGAGATGGAACAAGATGGAGTTTCATGTCTGGAGGCAACGCTGTATGGTGAAAATTATCCTACGTAGGGTGGATAAAACAGAGGGGAAACCGCCGCTTATGGGTATGTCACCCTCGCTTAAGATTGACGGTTTGTCCGCATTTGTCCGGTTTTGCTCTCTTTAGGCCGTACTGTCGGAAAACTCGAACTAATTTCGGGTAAGTTGGACTATATTCGATTTAAATATAGGGTAGGTTAGGCGAGGGCAGGTTTTTTTTTATTTTAAAATTTCGGGTACTGTCAATTTTAGCCAATGGTGAAAAGGGGTTAGGTACGATGCTTTGGTCCGAATCGGGCCCCAGTTTGATCTAGTGGCCCCGATCTTGCTCCGCTAAACCCCTATGGGAATTTCTCAACTGCCGAACTCTCCGAAAAAACAGTTATATTTGATAGGTGAAAATAATAATCCCATCAAATAATAACAATTTGTTCGGAAATAGAGTTAGTTCGGCAATTGGATAATTGCCCTACTTATGTACAACCTTGTAGAGTTCAGTTAGCGACGTCATGGCCTCATCTGCCATGGCCATTTGTGAGTACGAATTTCTCCTGTTTGTGCCACATTTGTGTCTCTGTCAGCACTGAGTCGTCTCTTCACGCCTCTCCCTTAATTTTAAGACGCTGTGTTTCGGGGTAAAGTAACCCATCACCATTATTATCATTATTATTACTAGATCACCTGCAAGCCATTTGTTGAATAAGTCATGAAAATACTGTACATAGGTATTTCAATACATCTTACCATCCCATCTACAAAATTCACCAAAGTCCACAATGTTCACAAAGTACACCAAGTCCACAAACTCCTGAGCCCAGGCCTATTGTAATTAATAAGCTTTTTCCGGGTTCATATCCTGAATGCGGTTATTGGCAGGCTTCGGACAGACGGTCAGACAGGTTTCTGATTATATTATAGATTATTGAATGATTTAGGCCTCCTTTTCCACAGCTAAGGCTATTGCAAAGTATAAGAAAGGAGGGACCTAAAGTATGTCGATAGCGACGTATAAAACTATGCACAAGGGTTTTCCCAAGCAGTATCCATGCGCGCACGGCATGAGCAAGCTGGGAAAGACGAAGAAGAACAAAGGTTAGTGCCATGAGTAGAAGTATGAAAACAGAAGGAACCAAACTGGGCACGAAAGACAGGCGTCCCCAAGGCCTATCTAATGGCTAAAGTAATCTACCCAAACCCTCTGGGAGCGCTGCTCGCCATAACGTAGGATGGGCGAACCTTACTGAAGCCCAATGCAAACGAGAAGCAAAAATTGCCGAGAGTGGCATTTCGCCAGCAAATGCTGTACTAGACGCGGCGAAAAAGTTGCCCCAAGGGTGCATTCAGCAGGATGGCTCTAGGCCAATCTTTATCGCAGCTGTCGAGCAATTCAAAGTAACTTGCCGTTTAAATTTCCCTGCAATTTAATCAGTACTAACGTACGTAACGCCATTGTTATTCTTGAATATTTGCTTTAAAGGGTGACAATTGTAAGTGCAGTGCCAAAAGCATAGGGTAACATATCTAGTACCGTTCCACCATTGTAGGGCAACATGTCTAGTACCCGTCCAATTGTCACTAAAACAATTCCTGTGTAAAAACTAGCACTGCTAGAAAGCCGTACATAGACTTAAACTGTAGGCTAAGTAGTGCCGCACCATTCCTGAAAATGACGGGCGAAAAAAATAAAACAATAAAAAACTGGTGGTGATTTTTACATTTTTTTCATGTTTTAGTGGAAAATGTAAAAACCCTCACCATTTTTCATTGTTTTATTTTCTTGCTCGCCATTTTCAGAGATGCTGCGGCACTACTTAGCCTACAGTGTAAGCCTATGTACGGTTTTCTAGCACTGCTAGTTTTCACACAGGAAGTATTTTAATGCCAATTGGACGGGTACTAGACATGTTGCCCTACAATGAATTTGTCTTCAAGTAACAACGATGACAGCCAGCAGAAGATGTACATGTCAAGGCTTCGTTTACAAGCTACAAGATCGTATAAAATCATCAGTCGCTAAGCACCATGCACAGTGAATAAAAAAACCTGCTTCTATACAAACTATACAACTTATTAAATTAATATTTACCATTTTTTTGTTTATATGCAACTTGCGATAATATTATCCTAAAACATTGCCTCCGCAAACTCCTTTAGCTACTGCTTGTGCATTAACATGTTGCGGCAAGCTGGATCTACCAACAATATTGTTCCGTGGAAATCAGCGAAGATGTCGCTCGTATGTGCACGGCTTAACCTAACCCTATGGCGTAATGCCCATTCTATGCCCCCTGAGGGGAACTCTTCTCGAAGAATTACAAAAACTGCACCAACTACAACATTTACGCCACAAATTAAAACAGAAGTCAAGATTAAATTAAATCGACTGAAGTTGAATCTAGGACGGAAAGCAACATTCAGTTTATCATTCGTGAAGCAATATAATATTTAATAATATGATATAATTAACCTAAATCAATTACTTATATGCAATGAATTTCCTTCCTCTTAAGTTATGGTACACTCTTTCAAAGTACCGTACTTAATTTCTAATAAAGAGTATTTTATCAAGAGTTATTGAAATTTCATGCAAACACCTGAAGTTTAGATAATAATATTTTTAAGTAAATATATTATCTAGTTAATCTTCGATTGAAATTTCACCTTCATAATAAGGTAACTAGCTTACTTTGCCTGTCAATAATTGGACTGCTATATAACTTGTGTAGTAACGCCTTTGGTAATGGCATATCTAAAGTGTTACTTCACTAGTCCTCCAATCACGGTCTGTGACGATGCAGGAACCGGTGCTATCTAGGTTGTCTAACGGACAGTGTCGGCCTCTATACAATATCTGTGGGTCTCGGACTGGGTCCCAGGGCGGACAACAATGACGTGTCTGTCCGACCGCAGTGCCTCGTTTCCCCTTACGGTGGGAGCTCACGCTGTGCTGCAGGTGCAGCTTGGTGTGTCTGTACAAACACCCTCAGCAGCGGGCTGTGAGTGTCTACAAGGACTGTAGTTTTTAAATGCTCTGCCTAATAATGGATGTGTTGAAGAGCTATTGCTTTATTGCATTATTATGCTAGCGAGCTCACTTGTGGATGGAACAACTACTTAAGAGCGCATTCTAATCGCCACCTTGAATCAATACCTGGTGGTTGCATTAAGTTTCATCCCTCAACTTGGTCGTTTGCAAATTAGATATGACGTCACCTGTATTCGAAATTGGCGTTAAGCAATAATAGCAGGCTCAGAATAATCTAGAAAAAAATATTCTATGCAGAACAAAAATTGTCGTTAACCAGTTGAACCTCCAGCTTTCTCTGCCCAAATATATGCGTGAATATGTCAACGGAAAGCGAAATCTAATTTTTAAAAGTTGAGATTCGGCGATTGCTGTAATTGATTTACGTATCACTGCGTGCCCAAATGTTACTTATAAATTTGAGTATCAGCGAATTAACGTAATATGCAGTTATGCACGAGCAAAAGTTTTAAAGACAGCCCCCATTCCCGTGCACCGACGGAGTATGCCTGCCTTGGTGTGCTTGAGTAGCACGGGTGCAGTCTATTCCCTTTCATCCATCCACATCCGTACCTATGAATTCAGTCACTATAACCTGCTGGTCTTAACAAGTGAAGTTAACAACTGTAAGGTAGTTTGTGCGGCTAAATGAAGATATTAACATGAATTGCGGGGACTGACCAGATAAACATGTCTTAGATTAGATTAGATTAGATAGGCGGCAGTAGACGAACCAAAAGGCCCATTCCCAAAAAGACACCGAGACTTACACCCCGGTCCTCTATGAGCTATTGCCATTATGTT
>LQNS02276929.1:8856518-8870453 GCA_001587735.2 Parhyale hawaiensis | reverse complement strand
ATCGCACTGTACTGGCTGATGCTCTCCCAGCAGCATATTCTCTTCGAAAAATGAATTTAGAGCAGAGATGCCAATACTACCAGTTTTCTTTATCCAGGGCGTATCTTGGCTACGCCTCAGATCCTATGAGAAATGCCATCCGCTACCAGCAAAGCGAGTAAATTTTCGTAAAGAAAAACGAAAGCGTAGATATGATACGGGTGAAATGAAGTCAAGTCTCTAATTTACGCCTCTCTATTTGTGAAGAGCATGGCACACAGACACAGACACACACACACAGGCACTTTTTCCTTCATGGAAAGAAAAAAGTAATAAGTGTTGCAAATGAATTTTTTCATCTTCCATTTGAAAGCGTTGCCGAAGTAAAACAGGTTGTAGGATTTCAAACTTTCTTCCATGAAATAATAGCTTGAACTTTGCTCTAACTGAAGGCATAGTCATATCGTATTTTCCGTATTCAATCATGTTTTAAAATATGTCAAAAAATGAACTGCTAAAAATTGGCACGAACTTCCAGGCAACCCATTTTTTTCCGCCAAAGTTTGGCCTATTCAAACTGATGAATATGTCAATACGAACTTGAGTATGTTCTGAAGCTCAGAAGTGATTTTTAAAATATATTCCCATTTGTTACGAATAGGTTTCAAACACAACTGCACCTGGGATATACTCGGGTTGGTCAATTAATTCTTTCATTCATACTGTTAGACACATGTTACACTTCATGTAGTGTTATTACTATTTGAGGGGCATATTAATTTCAGAAGGAAATGGTCAACGGGTTGATGCAACAGATTCAACAAAGGACAAAAATCAGCCGACAACCGCAATGCTATTTAGAGATCAGAAAAAGACATTTACAGAGGAGTAAAATAAGGCATATAATTAATACTAAGTAGATCCCGCTGAAGAAGTTGCCAATTTCAAGAAACAGTAGCAGTAAACTTATGAAACAGCTCTTGTTCTAAAATAATACAAAATTTACACAAAGAAATCAACCTCCACTGTTAGCAAACCATCATGCTGCCTTCAACACGAAATGCAAAATTCCAGTTTTCACTCAGGACACGGCAACAATGCTATTTCTGAACAATTTATACAACAACATGCCAATGAATACACTAATACTTCTGTCCTCCAAAGGCCCTCATTCCTTTACTATTGATAAAGAGCAGCAATAGCCCATATCCAATTGGATCCCAACAAGAGGTTCGAGACGAGTGAGCATATATTAGGTGCGAAACCATAAATTATTTTCACGTCATTCAAAAATTAAGTTGAATTTGTGGCAAGAATTCATATAATTTTAGTTCTTTATCATCGTATGCATTGTTAATTTTGTAGGAGACGCGTTCACACATCAAAACTTTTCTAGGGGTGTCAGGCATAGAAAAAAGGGGGAACCACTGCTATAGCTGCTGCTGTGAATTGAGTTATGTCATAGAATGCCGAACAAACTTTAGAGACCACTGAATGGGCCAAATGCAGAACAGATAATTTGGTACTTGGGACCTAAACTCGAAAAATATTTCTGTGTTGATTTCGATTAGCTGACACCTCAATACCTTAATTATGGATTATCTGTATCATTACAAGCGACTAAATTTGTTATTCATTCGTAATTAATCATAAAATTTATTAACTATTGTTTAAAACACAGCCCCATTAGAGCTCAGTACATATGTACGTAGACTAAACAATACTCATGTTGAAAGTGCCTTAGGGGAATATTGTTCCCTTATTTTATAAACTAACCATTTCTATATTTTATTATTATTACCCTGTGTTTTTTTTTATTATCCTACCAATGGCGAGTCTAGCCACGCACCTGAAAATTCAGCTGCTGGTGCGTTTGCCTATCATGCAAATTTTGGACTTGAAGATTTAAAAACAGACTAAATCGTAAATCTTTTGCATATTTCAAGCTTTACACGGCACAAGCAAGGAGAAGTTGGAAAGAACGGAAGCCTCTAATAAGAGCACAGCCTGGACACAGCGGTCGCGCTGCAGCCCGGCGCCGAGCTGTTTCAAATATTCAGAAAATACCTTACTCTAAATGTTTCAACACTTTCCACAGAAACTTGTTTCCAACCAAAGATTCTCCTCAACGTACTTTTGCATGAAGTCCAGATTTGTAAAAGAATAACTTCATATAATATAGGGTATATATAATATTTGGAGCCCTCGATTTCTCAACCTACACATTCTTACTTATAGAGAACGCTGTGTTTTGAGAACGTGAACAGTAATAGGTTACACGCACTAAACGTGTTGTTGCTTATACCCGCGGGGCGGTGTCTTGGAGTGCTGTGTTTGCATGCTAGGGTATCTAAGTTCGCCCACAGGCCATTCAGGTAAGTTTTCGAGATGCTTATCTTGCGGCGTCAGCATTACTGCCATTCATTCTCAGTTTTGGTGGTACAGACGCTAACTAAATATGGGGACGGTGTGAGGGGTTACAGGTGCCCCATGGACTTTCCACCATAGCTCTGACAGTCTGTGGTCCACTACAGCCCTGCACTCTTCTGAATCATAGGGGGCATCCATCTGCAGCACGAACCAGTGTATCTCTATTTCCCAGTTGGAGTGTGCGGCCAAGTTGATGTTACATTGTACCTCAGGGAAGAGCAAGTCGAGCATACTCGTTGAGTACGCGTTGTTAGTTGTTCCGAGCTTTTCAATTTAGAGAGCAATTTATTTGGACAGCATTCCTCTCAAAATTATTGTTTTGAGCTACTGGTAAATTTTACAGAAAGTTTCATGCAGAAATTAATGGATTTTGCATTTCCTTATAGGTGTCGTTGAATACATCACTGCCTAATTGCTCAGCACTTTTCCAGCTTGGAATATGTTTCACATCCTATCCAAATATTGCAAGGTAGCTGATGAGAGCAGTTCATCGCATAAAATGCATCAATATATACTGTTAGCAATTTGCAAAGAATATTGACACCCAAGATGCGGTTTGTCTCATCACAAACTCATTGATATTACAACAATGTTCAGAAGCTATGAAGCGAGCTGAAAAATATTATTACTACCTCATTGTTAAAAGAACACTTTTAAATAAAAATGCACGAAATATGTGCATCATAGCCCTATTGATCAGTGAGCAATACGTGCTTATTAAAACAATTTAGTAATCCAAATTAAGCAGTAAACAGGGACTCGACGGCGCAGAACGCGGGGATGCTGTCATCACGTCGCGAGGATGTTATCGCTCATGCTTACTGCCACGCATCAGCCGAGGCGTGACGTGATGCTTTAAGTTTGCTATCGCCGCAGTTAGTAAACAAACAAAACTGTTTCTCATGACCTCATGAGTCTGGTGGAGTCAGGTAATGCTATATAGGAGCTCAGTAGCTGAAGGAGTTCAACTAATTATGGAGTATGCCGAGATAATTTTACCAATGAAATAATTGAATGATAGCCTATGTATGTGGAATTGAAGCTGGATGTTATTCCATGTTCAGGCAATTGAAAATATACAGAAAGTACACATCATGCATATTAATTCGTCTCAACAACGACCACACTCCAAGTGTAGGGGACTATGAGATGTCATATAAGAAGTTTACTAAATAAAATACCAGGATATAATAAAAATCATCACGTATCGGTACGTTATAAAGTTAACCCTGCTCTTTTTCCATGAGTCTGTGGAAATGCAATTATCGATTGATTCATAAACATTTACCTTCAACCATAAGCCATAATTTCAAAAATAATTTACTGGTGAGTAAAAACGCTGACAGCATTATAAACTAGAGATCAATCTGAGGGCGCATACCTCCGCCAAGCAGGGCAACGATAACGGAAAATCCAAATAATCCAGAAACCGTGATTTTCTTCGTATCAACACCAAAAAAAATAATCAATAATGCCTTTTGATGGTATTAACAATTCCTTTAATTTTCAAGAAAATCAGTTTAAAACTTTTTCAGTTATGCTGCTAACAATCATTAAGACAAACGTTAGTCAAACAGATAAACCGATTATCACCAAAATTTGATCATTTATGTATTTTAATTTCAGTAAGAACTGTAAATTTCATCAAGATCCATCAGTAACTTTTTGAGTTATTGTGCTAACAAGCATAAAATTAATTATAGCTACAAACAAAATAAATGAACAGACAGATCATCCCAAAAATTTGGTCATTCATTCTTCGTATTATACCTAACAACTCATATAAATTTCATGAAAATCCATCCATTACTTTTCGAGTTATAACTTTAAGATAGGCAGACCGACAAACAAACAGATAGATGAACGGATTTTCAACCAAAGTTAATCATCTGTTACTGTTAACATGCCTAACAATCTCTGTAAATTTCGCAAAGATCCCTCCATAACTGATTGAGTGATCTTGGTGACAGACATAGAGACGCACAGACAGACAAACGGAATTACAGGCAGACAAACACGACAAGAAAATAACGTTCTTGGCAGAGGTAAAAAAAGCGCTGGTTTTGAGTAAAAGTACCGGTCATGGTATCTTAGAGGTTCATCATAAGCGAAACTATAAATTATTTTCTTGTCAAGCGCTAAATTTCTAGTGTATTCTAAAGTGGTGCAAGTGAAGTATGGGAACTCCGCACTTTCAAATTTTCACAAATATTTTCACACCAGACAAAGCTAAAGCTCACTGTGAAATAATTACCGAGTATTTCGTATTTGAGTTGGTCCGGCAGTACAGATTGGATGGAACACAGCAAAATTTACTAATAAAATCGCTACTCCCAGCATTACGAAACAGACCAACAAGTCTTCTCTGCAACAAAATTGTTCAAACACTTAACTAATCAATATTGCTGGTCGTCATGTAATACCTGCATTTACTTCTTATGTAGTATGATAAGCTTCCTATTCCCCCGAAATATTTAAGGCCTTACTACGTTCACTTAGATAAATTAGTTATTCACTATAAAAATGCAGTGCTTGAGGTCGCGAACATATTTTAAATGAAGCAGTAGCAGCCACAACCCTGTCTTGCGTCTAACCAGCCACTTAGCGGCTGGTGGTCCGAAAACTTATGCAACTTGCAGCCGCAAAAAAAAAAATCCGAGACAGTTCTTGATCCAAGAAAATACAAAACTTACACAAAAGCCAACCTCAGTACTTTACGTACAAAGAAGTTGTCTTCATCAAGATATGTCACAATTCAATCAACGCTCAGGAGGTCGGATACTGCAGCAATACAGCTTTTCAATGGAAACTATACTGGAGAATGCCGATGAATGCATCAATACATCCGTCCTCCCAAGGCCCTCATTCCTGTACTAGCTATATCAGAGTCAACACCATTTGGCATTTATTCTTGCGCCAGTCTGCGTAAGTTTAAAAGCAACTAACACCGCTTTTCGCTTCAACAAACTCTCCAAAAAATCATTTTAGCCAACACTTTTGTATCGGCAATAAAATTGCCGAACACTAAAAAGAAATTATACATGTGGAGTCATTTAAATTTCAGTCTCTTTTAGCAGCGACAGACTAGCCCGCAGACAGGCAGCCCTCTTATTATAGTATAGGTAGATAAATAGGAGTAATATACATTGTGTCAGCGGCCAACACACTAGATGTCAGGCAGCTGACAGCGGCGGAAGCGAGCACGACGGTCAGGCATCACGTGACTGCCGGGCGCCCTGGCTGACTCAGGACACCTTCGTGTGAGCCTCTCAGTGGCACGTAATCCGGGTAGGTACGACTTCGTCGAGATCTTGGTGAGCAATCAGCCAGGGAATACAACCTGGCATAGCACAGACACACAAACCATAGTTTGTGTTGTTGCAATTATTACCTCCGCCAAGGAGGTTGTGTTTTCGTTGTGTTTATCTGTCTGTCTGTGTGTTTGCCTGTCTCTTTGTTTGTCTGTCTGTCACCAAGATAACTCAAAAAGTCATGAACCGATTTGGATGAAATTTACAGGGATTGTTAGGTATGTTAGGAGGAACAGATGATTAACATTTGATGGAGATATGTCCGTCCATTTGTTTGTTTGTTTGTCTGTCTCATTTTTTTCAATGTCATAACTCAAAAGGTATGAATGGATTTTGATGAAATTGACATGAGTTGTTAGGTAGTGCTATATAACTAAAAGTAAATGACAAAATTTTGGTAATGATCCGTTCGTTCGTTCGTTTGTCACTGTTTTTAATTGTATGCTTGTTAGCACAATAACTCAAAAAATAATGAATGGATCTTTATGAAATTTATAGGGGTTGTTAGTAATGTTGGAAGACATAGATGATTAAAAAATTTTGGTGCATATCGGTTTGTGAGTTTGACTCATGTTTGTCATAACGTATGTTTGCAGTATAACTCAAAAAGTTATGAACGGATCTTCGTTAAAATTGCACAAGCTGTTATTACTATCAAAAGGCACAAATGATTAGATTTTGGAGTTTATACAAAAAAATTATGTTTTCAGAGCCAATTTGAATTGTTTGCTACCGTTACCTCGCTTGGCGGAGGTATGCACCCTCAGAGTGCTCTAGTTACAATTGCTATCATTGGAAGTATTGACGGCTATAAATGAATCACATACGGTATTTAATCTTGCATGAAATTTTCACAAGCTCCAGCCTCTTTTCGTAATTGCCACAACCGGCTGAAGTGAAGCAAGCTGTGTGCTATACTGGTGTCAGTGCGGAGCTCTACTCGCCCCCCCCCTCCTACGAGGGGAATGTCTCTGCGCGGTTCAGTGCCTCTTAGACCCTCGTCGAGTAGTATGTGCTACGCTGCGTGCTTCCTCGAGGACTCTAGAACTTTACTTCCGAACTTGGGTATTCGCAGCTTAACCGAAGGAGTGAAAAGGGCCGTAACTCTTCGGCCTGCGTCCTTTTTACTTTTGTGGTTGGGCCGCAACCACTCTACGACATTACGTGTCGTAGAGTCGGCGTCAGTAACTTTTGAGAAGCCAGGAGTCATGCTTCGTCAATACGACCTCCCAGCCCTGCACTGCCTTCTAGTTCTACAAAATTGAAACTTCAATTTATTCCAGTATATAAGTGCATCGTTTATTACGTCGTTTATTATGGCAGGCCGGCATTTCGAGGAGATGATTTCCTATTAGTCTCACTGTCATGTTTCATTTTACCTGATAATTATTGTTCCGTAAGTTAGTTTCATGGTCTTACTGTCCATCCGTTCATCCATGTCTATCTTTTCCATCGGTTTTCCCTCCGCGCGTGTCCGTCCCCTGTCCTTCCGTCCATCGAAATCCTTGTCTGGTCTCTACAATTAAGCTCTCACTTGCCCATCTTCTCTCCATCCATGTCTTTCTGTTAACTGTCAGATTATCTTTCATAGCCTCCATTTTCTGACCATCTGTGTCTGTTGTCCGTCCAATTGTCATTCCACCTATCCATCCAATCTCTGCTGCCTGCCCAATCGTCATTCTACCTCTCCATCCAATGAGTGTCTCTTGCCTGTTTAATTATACGTTCACAAGTCTGTTCAACGTCTGTCTAATATCTAATTATCCTTCCACCTGTCCATCCAATGTCTGTCTGTTGCCTACTCAATTATCATTCCACCTGCCCACCGCCTGGCCGTAGCACGGCCAAAGCCACCCAACACGACGGTGCCCCACCAGGTCACCTGCAGAACCCGTCAGGTCACCGCTCCAATTCCCCGCAATTTCTACCCTTTGAGTGACCCACTGCACACCACTTACTTCAGACCCAAAACAATCTCCACCGCTATTAGGATCTCACGTTCCCTGGCCGCCTAATTGTTTAAGGATGTCTGTACGCTATGCACTTCAATGTTATCTCTGTCGCCCCTCTTTAAAACACAACGAAAGTTCTGCTAAATTCGTAACCTGTATTCTGTCAAGGACGTATACCGTGATGCAACCATTGCCAGGATCTAACCATGCTAGGGATTGTTCACTGAAACTGTTGCGATCGAAGCACCGTCAACAATTGATTGCGTTACCCACGCGTCTACACTCAGGAATGTTGCACCCAAACTGCTCACCAAGCCAGTGCCACCGGACAACTGGCACTATCTATGGCACTACTCAGACTCAGAGTCTAGTGTGCCATACGGCGTAAGAATGGCTGCTGGCTGTCTGATAAACATGGCTGAGTGGCGGGGCTTGTTGGTGCAGGCGAACGTTAAATGCCAGTGGCTGACTCTTTGATAAACACGGCTGGATGGCTGGGCAGGCAAGCTTAAATACCAGCCGGCTGGCTGATAAACATGGCTGAGTTGTTGCGCTATTATTGCAGGCAAACTTAAATCCCAATTGACTGGCTGATGAAAATGGCTGAGTGGCTGGGCTATTAGCTCAAGTAAGCATGCCACTCGAGTGACTGTTGCACATGGCTGAGTGGCTGGGCTGTTGGTGTAAACAAGCTTAAATACCACTCGACCGGCTGATGAAAGTGGCTGAGCAGCTGGGCTATTAGTAAGAGTAAACATGCCACTGTATTGGCTGATGAACATGGCTGAGTGGCTGTGCCGTTTATGCATGCAAACTTAAATGACAGTAGACTGGCTGCCCTATAAACATGGCTGAGTGGCTGTAATAGCTTTCCTTTCCAGATAGCAATCCAAAATAAGTCGTGGTTCTTAGTCTAAACACGTTCGATATCCCGCAATCAAAGGTGATTACAGTTATCATTTATGGTTGTAATTATTAAATGGATCTTTGTGTACCAGAATGGCAGTGGAAATTTCTCTATTTATTTTCAAGTTCGTCAGTGTCTAGTAATTACAATTGTATTATAGACGTTTTTAGACGGAGTTTCTCTAGTATGAGGTCTTTCTAACGCAGTTTATAATAGTCAGGAACGGATTTATTTTGTTGTAATACGATGTTTGTACGTTAAAAAATCGTTCGGTATGAAACTCTAAATTATTCTCCTTTTTTTCTGAATTTTTTGGAACTTGTTGGAATTCAAACGAGTAATATCGACCTGTCTACTTTTCGGTAATACGGATATGACATTTGTTAAACTAACAACTATTTAGGACAGAAAAATCTCATGCGGGTATAGACAAGTGAGCTGTCAGCAGACTAGTGAAGACTAGTGAAAATTCTACAAACCAGAAGTTTCATTTTTAAGCTGGGTTCACACACAATCTGTTGTTCTCCAAACATCCTTGTGTTTGGTGGCTTCGTTGTAAACAATAAAAGAGTGCGCAACTCTGTACGCTAGCTCTATATCACTGCAAATTTTGAAAATTGTCATATCTTAGACTGCACTACTGACCCTTGCTAAGTCTGCGGACCAGACGGCTGACATTCTAAAAGCTACTTTAAGCCGGCTGCAGACGATAGTCTTATGTCCTGTGTTTTCACTTCACCGCATTTGAATATGTTGCTGTATGTGTAAACGACAAAAAAAAAAAAAAGATCATAGCTTTCTCAGTCAATATTCATTAAAAATTTGAAAAGACACGAGACACTGCACTGGCGACACGGGCTAAGCCTGAGTATATGACGGACAACATTTTTGTCGAAACTTTGGTAGCCTCACAGTCGTGTTTGCAAAGAACAGTGCGAAATATTCGAACGCGATGAAGTGAAAACACAACAAAAGACTAGCATCTGCAGCGGGCCTTAGAGGACTCACAGTTGTGGTAGCAATGACGCAACATGCCGTTGAACTCAATGTGGCGTCAGAAGCAAGAAAGACGTTAGTGGGAATGCGCCGTTGACTGATTCTCGGGCCCGAATTTTAGCTGCGCAGTAAGTAACTACAGCCGCACTCCGAGAGCTCAGACCTCCGCCCACTGACGCAATGCTAAGGGATAGAACGGTAGATAGATAAATGGACTGGTGAAGCAACACCATAACTTCATCACCTATTTCTTGTAACATTCCAGGCAGATATGCGTTTTATCAAGATCCGTCCTGAACTCTTTGTTATGTTGCTAACCGACAGACAAAATGACAGACTCGGAAAAAACATAATCTCAAATGCAGAGATAATTACATTCCAAGTCAAAGAGTACATTGAGATGCCTAACCTGCATGGTATTTTCGATAATCAACTTAAAACCGACAGTTATTGTTCCAGCCGCAGCCATATCAGTGATAAGCTATATTATTATCGGGTATCTAAAGGGCCGCCCACTCAAACTCAGGGCGCGAGCCCCCCCCCCCCCCCTCCACTAATGCCAATTTGCGCGTAGAGTGCTAGGACGCTCATGCTCCAACTCAAGCCAAATTTCTAGGCATGAGTTGGAGTTGGAGATGTTCAGATTTTCCGGATATTATGTGGGCGGAGCTTATAGTTTGTACTGCACAAGGAGCTTTAACATCTCTATTCAACCTCCTTAGTGCTGATCTGATAACTGACGATTTTTTGCAGCAGAACTGAGATTGGGCTTGCGCAGTGTGTGGGGAAGCAGGCTTGCACAAGTCGCAGCTCCAACCTGCCATGTGCTTGAGTTAGAGTTAGCGCAAAGATTATAAGACTAACAGGTTAACCCAGGGGCGGAGTCAAACTGTAGTGCATCATGGGAAATGGCCTTGTGATATCATAAAAACCTAGTACGTTTATCAGTAGCTTTGCATTGCATCTTCATCATTTTATTTAGGCCTCCAGGGTGTGCTACGGTACAAGTTCTACAATCATTATAGTTCTGCAGAAATATGTATCAAAGCCTCTATAAACTATTTTAGCTCTCTGAAGGATAAAATTTCATTATGATTTAGGTTGTTTTTTTTTCCGTGACAGGCACGCACCCGGTCGGAGACTTTGGGTAAGATGTTGGACTAAGCTGTGCCTTCGAGTATGTGTCGTTAACATATCCGCCTCTCCTAATCGTCAAAACTACAGCATCATTAAAAAAATGATGGATTTATCATTCGCCAGTATCAACAACATCATTCCGTAAGACCGTGGAGGTATGTGGAATACGGCTCGGTATTTTTTTTTTTTTTTTTTTTGCAAATTAGTTAACGCGCGTCGGACGCCACCCTACTGTTATGCTGCTGTAACGAGCGCCGCGCATAGCAGCTGATTCTTCTTATTTTCCCGAGCAATTGTATGGCGTGTGCCAATTATATATAGACCTTTGCTTTAATATTACTTCGCCGGAAGGAAAGTAAATTGTTTCTTTGGTCCTTTAATATTTTTCTTACAAATCTTGTTTAAAACTGTTCCTATCTCGGGGTTCAATCTCTCGCCTCTGAGCCAATTTTTGCTGCAGCGGTTTGAAATTATAGAGGATAGCAGATCATTGGTAGGGGAAGAAAGCAAACCAAAACATTGCGGTATTCACCCATATAAATTCATCTTTGGGATGCCATATTACTGTCGATGAAACCCACTTGATTTATTGCATTTTAAAGACGATAAACTTGGCTCTAAAGTGTTTCTGACACATGCGGGCATTGGCGGGTTGAATTAATTTGCTCTTTTACAAGAATTTTAACCAACAGTTTTCAAAAATTTAATCCTTCAGAGAGCTAAAAAAGTTCGTAGATGCTGTGATACATATTTTTGTGTAACTATAATGATTGTAGGACACTCTGGTGGCCCAAATGAAATGATGAAGAAACAATGTAAAATTGCTACGAATAAAAATACTAGGTTTTTGTGACGTCACAAGGCCATTTCCCATGATGCACTACAGCTTGGCTCCGCCCCCTGGGTTAGCCTGTTAGTCTCATAATCTTTGGAGTTGGTGGCATGTGTTGTGAATGGACCCCTTCATAGTGAAAAACGGTCGTATGGACGATGGATAGAACAGCAAGAAGAACAGTATTATAGACGAACTGAGACCTGTAAAAATTCACAGACCGAAAGTTTCACTCTTTATTGATGCTCGCTCCTCAGCTACGGAGTGTAAAATCATATTCATAGTCAGACTCTATTAAGGAAGTATTTTCCAAAGCCCCGAGGTGGAGGTTGTAGCCTTAGTGTTAAAGGGCGATTAGACAGACCATTCTCTCTACAGATGATGCCCAAATCAAGCTATTAATTGAGAATATCCCACATTGTACGAATAGAAAATTGGCAGAAAGCCTCAACCTATCAAAATCCGCCATCCATAAGCACTTGGTACAGCTTGGGCTCGCAAATGCTACATTTGGACGCTACATGACTTGAGTGAAAAGAACCATTTGGATTGCATTGCCATCCGTAATGTACTTTATAAACGGAATGAAAACTCGTCTTTTTAAAGGAAATTGTAACAGAAGATTAGAAGTGGATGATTTACCGAAATGTTCTGAGAAAACGATTTTGGAGTAAGCGACATGCGCCTCTTAGGCCCCCTGCAGACGCGAGTCGAAACACGGGGACGCTTTTCCATATTCAGCCGATTCTGTTGCTACGGGGCACAACTTCGACTTTGGCCAGATTTTGCCTGTCCAAACGCACTAAAAATCTAAGCTGCCAGTGCAAAAAATTCTTCTACGGCAAGTGCTAACTGCACAGTTTGGAATATCTCTGTTGATTTCGAGTGAGTTCTAGCTAGCAATAACGTACATTTTATTGCGATGTTCAAACACGTTTAGATGTAGTCACGGTCACAGAAAATTTTGTTCCAGAAAAGTAAAATGTTCTTGTTTCTGGACTTTCGTGTGCAGCGGGCTTAATAATAACCACACCCATGTGCGTCTTCACCCTAAGAAAATTATTCTTTGTGTGTGGTGAGCGTGGAAAGGAATTTTCTACTACGAGCTTCTCCTACGTAACTAGACAATTAATTCTGATAAATAGACCACTGCTCACAACTGGACATGTTAAAGATAGCAATTCAAGAAAAACGTCTAGAATTGGCCAAGAGAAAAGGTGTTTTCCATCACGATAATAAAAGACCACACGTTTCTTTGGAACCCCGACATAAGTTACTGCAGCTTATGTATGATGTGTTACCTATGCGTACATATTCGTCAGATTTTACTCCTTCGGATTTCTACTCACTGAAGGTCTTTTCATAATAGTCTTTGGGGCTAGATTTCAGTACCTTGAATGGCCTAAAAAATACCTCTATGAATTCTTTCCACGAAACCAACGCAGTTCTGGAAGTGGGTATTTTCAAGTTAAACAAAAGATGGAGACACGTGCAACAAACCTGTTCATATTTGGATGATTTAAAACGGATTTGCGTATATTAACTGAACCTCACCTACTCTTTAAACAGATAGGTACGAGCTTTCTGGGCAACCCAATAAATGCTTTACGATAGAATCATCCATAGACCTCATCCTATCTTGACTGCCCATTGAAATAAGACCATTCGCAAGTGGGCTCTAAGACCGATTTACGTAAGCGTTGATAAAATGAGTTATGATAATTACAGATCTACAGCAGTCAAAATCACAGAGAACACTTTTGCCGTAGCATCTGGAGACAGCTGATACTTTGGTTCAGGAGTCTAGCTCCTTGGAGATTCTCCATAGCTCTTGATGAACTGTGATGAACTGCAGCCGTGCACTACTTTGAGCCAGTTAGCATAATAGCATCTTAAGAACGAACCAGTGCTTGTGGATCCTTTGGGACGTGTCTTTCGTGCTCACTTTGTTTTTCCTTTTAAATTCATCCTCCTACTGATTATGCTTTGTTCTATTCTTCCTCTTCTTTCCCGGCTCGCTGTTCCCAAGAGCGTGATTCGGACATGGGTTCCACGTTTCTGTTGATATTCTTCATGACTCTTCTTTCTTTCTCCCTTTGGATCACGGTGTACACGGTTAGTAGGGAGGCTTAAAATAGGAGAATACTTCTACTACTGCTTATGGATTTTCCACTAGGGGTGTCGGATCAAGGTAATTTCGCTTTTAAGCTAACCACAATCAGAGCTACCACTCACATCAATAATCAAGCATCGTGCAATAACAGGCTGATACAGTGGTAATGTCACACCCGGACTGCATAAGTTTGAGACTGCTGCCAGCAGGCGAGTTCTTTAGCTACGCTTGTAAAGGCAGCATTCGGTGTTCAGATGCTGTTGCAGCGCTGTTGGCCC
>LQNS02276929.1:8809025-8831486 GCA_001587735.2 Parhyale hawaiensis | reverse complement strand
TTCATGTAATAATTCAATGACTACTTATCAACTTGCATTATTATTTGTTTATTATTGTTATCATCATTATTATGTTTATTATTCATTATTTAACATTTTCACAAGATATATATCAATGCGTAAAGCACCCCTTAAGTCCATAACATAAGCTCGCCTAGCATGCTAAGTAATGTATTATATAAACTAAGTAATATATTGCTCATCAACTCATAGATGCAGTGCTACAGTCTCGTGTTTTTGCAGAGCTTGTTTTTGGGGTTTTCCCAAAAATCCCGCTATGAACTCTGGTTTGTGTACACTGTACAGTCAAGAAGCGTTTTGCCCGATCGACACCAGAGGGCGACGGAACTGGGACCAAAATTTTGCACGCACAGTCCACTCTTGTTACGAAAATAATCCAAGTTCTTTGCACACAAGCACCAATTAAAGTCTCTTCGTTGAAAATGCAAAATACTCGACAATAATATGCATCATACTATGTAATTATACCAGTTAATGCTACTCAGTTACCACTCTAATTACCTCCGCCAAGGAGGTTATGTTTTCGTCGTGTTTGTCTGGCTGTCTGTCTGTTTGTCTATTTGTCTGTTTTTGTTTGTCTGTCACCTAGATAACTCAAAAAGTTATGAACTGATTTGGATGAAATTTACAGGGATTGTTAGGTATGTTAGGAGGAAGAGATGATTAACTTTTGATGAAGATATGTCCATCCGTTTGTTTGTTTGTTTGTTTGTTTGTTTGTTTGTTTGTTTGTTTGTTTGTCTGACTCATTTTTCTCGATGCCATAACTCAAAAAGTCATGGATGGATTTTTTATAAAATTAACATGAGTTGTTAGGTATATAACAAAGAGTAGATGACCAAATTTTGGTAATGATCCGCTTGTTCGTTTGTCACTGTTTTTAACTTTATGCTTGTTAGCACAATAACTCAAAAAATAATGAATGGATCTTAATGAAATTTATAGGGGTTGTTAGTAATGTTAAACGACATAAATGATCAAATTTTGGTCCAGATCGGTTGGTTCGTTTGTATGTTTGACTCATACTTGTCATAACGTTTGTTAACAGCATAACTCAAAAAATTATGAACGGATCTTCAAAAAAATTGAACAAACTGTTATTAATATAAAAAGGCACAAATGATTATATTTTGGAGTTTATGCAAAGAAAATTATGGTTTCAGAGCCAATTTGAATTTTTGCTACCGTTGGCTCACTTGGCGGAGGTATGCGCTCTCAGAGTGCTCTAGTTTCAACTGCAAACTTCAGTCACACCAGCTGCTTGGTCTCCGAATACACAGAGCGCTGCCAATTTACCCTCGATGGGGCAGTGCGATTTTCTCTTCCTTGACAGAATGTACAACAAATAAGGAATTTATATCAACCTACCCACCGAATAATCATCATCGTAAGCCTCCTTCAAGCTTCAGCCGTATCCAGGATACCGTTGAAGGGGCTGTACAAACATCCAAAAGGAGCCATCGATATGCCTGGCAGAACCAAGTTGAGCAAAGCATCCAAGATACGACTTGTCTAATATTTCCTTTTGAATCGAGTCCGAATTTTTCAGCCGTCTGCAGCATAATCGGGTTGCTGCTAACACCTGCGACACAGTATAAAGTTTCCATCACGATAGTAATGACTTCATCAAGACAGGAGATTTATTAGCCCAAGCTTTCGGCATGAATTTGCTTCTGCCGTCATCAGGGGAAAGATGCATATATATATGTCCTGGAGCTATATATTAAAACACGTATCCATACTACGGAAGAAAACTCTAAGGAAAAAATAAAAGTTATTTGCAGATAACATCAGCAGTCAATGAGCAGAGGAAGCAGTTGTTGTTGGACATCTAGTTAGCTGCTAATTATATTTAGTTATTGTACACTGTAAAATGATTCAACTACTTTACGAGATTACTAATTTTTAGATTTTTGCAGTGCTGGCACAGTTTCAAAATCTAAGGAAGGACTATTTTAGCGACAGTATTGGTAAATTAATGACAACTCTTGCTTCCTTCGCACATTGCTTGCGTGTTCCTCGACGCGTGTTTTGAGGTTCGCTCCAGTTTCGCCGATGTAGCAGGCATCAAAGAATGGGCCAGGTGCCTGTTGTCAAAGGAACACCAACGGGGTCACCAATGGTTCCGTCGCACTGGCGGAAATCACTATGTAGCACGTTGTGTACAACATCCTCCAACAGCCACCTTTGTAAAATTTTACCTCCAAGAAGGCTATAATTTTAACCTAAAGGAATAAGCCTTATACTTTAGCTCCTCCCCGATGGTGACGTCATACCTTGACCAGCGGCGCTCCAGTCAGTTCCCAGTTCCGTTACTGTACAGAGAATTAGTTCCCAGCTCGTAAACACCTTATTGTTTAGTTCAATGCGGATCATATCTATCCCGAAACTCTTCTTAACTTCCTTAATTGCATAAATGTTTAACGGCCGCTTTAATTCATTGTTGCTAAATTTCTAAGCGCTTTGCGCCAAAGTAAGATTAAAGTCTATTGTTATTAATGCGATCCTTGTGATCCCTTATTTTAACTTAGGGTGTCGTTCTTTCTTTTATAACCTCAGATCTAATTAGCTTAACTTGTACGGAACCCCTAGCGCTTCATGTTCACCTGTTTCCGCAGCGACCACAGGTGGCAGTGGTTGGAGTGTTAAGTGAAGTATCCAGTGGGGTGATACCACTGTTGCTTCCTCTGTCCGATGTAACTTGTGTGATGTGTGCGGAATGAACGAGTTGCTGCTATGTTTTCCCTTACCTTAAATTAATGTAACGCGAATCTTTCTTGATTACTCACTAATAAACTAACAGATTGGTGTATTAATTCGCATCGGACTAGAGGCATCAAGTATTAAACTTAATTTTTTTTTTGCTTCCGTTAGAGACCTGGTAAGAACTGTTTTCCCTGGGTTATATTTGCAATAGCTCTTTTGAAAAGTCAATCTTACATAGATCCTATAAAGTGGTGGCAATAATGATAGCACATTTTGCAATTTTGTAATAAGTTTAAAAATACTGGATCAATATAGTTGAAATTTTAACTGAATAATGTTACTTTAATTAGTTACCGATTCCTTATAATCATTATTGTATTCGTCGTCTTTTCAAAATTTTACCACGAAAATACTAGTTTGTGAGTGCAAATCGGGTGAAAATAAAGATTGCACGTATTGAAAAAAATTGTATTTTAGAAAACTATGAAAGCAAAAAAACATAATTCTTATTATTTACAAGCGTTGCCTTTTGATTGCAACACCTGTACACATCGGTTATTCATAGAATTAATTAAATTAGCGAGTATTTCTTCAGGGATAGCCTCCCAGCATTCATTTATGGTCTGCCACAAGCTTTCNTGCCACAAGCTTTCTTTATCCTGAAATTGTCTCCCATTGGCGTAAACATGCCGTGAGAGTATCCCCCAAAGATTCTCAATTGGGTTTAGATCGGGTGACTTAGCAGGCCAAGCTAAAGTGGCCATATTATGGGCATTAAGCAAATTTGTGGTAAACCTCGCTATTGGTCTATATCTGCAGCACAAACCAGTGCATGCGGATCTCCCAGTTGGGGGTACGGTCAAGTTGACTTTACTTTTACTTTACTTCAGTTGATGAGGAACACACGATATAACAGCGCGGGGATTATGTGCTAATTTATACCCTCAAGTCCTCATTTCGCTGCCGAAAAATATGTCTTGCGACACCGTAGCTAGGTACGAGAGTTTTGGAAACAGGGTAACAAATCCTCAGTTAACAGAGATACCTTACATATCATTGAGACTCGCACGACGTTAACATACCTACTCGCCTCCAAATTTTACGCACTTTTGGAGCCCTGTCATCCTCTTAACAAAACACGCAGGCTTCTCGCAAGCAGGTAAACATTTCAATTTTAAAGTTGTTGTTCTTCTGGCAAGGTCATATTCCCTTTAAAATTCGTCCTCAGCGAGAGTTTCAGACCAAACTCGCCAGTTTTTGTAGGGAAACAAGCTGCACAACTCATTGATCGTCCATGCAATGGTCTGGGCCGGGCACCATGTTACCTTCCTATTATTTTCACTGCTATAAAAAAAATTGTTCAGATCTGTGAGAATAAATTCAGAGCTGAAAAGTATACCCTCTGGTGACTACTCTGAGTGCATCGTAGATGACATGGCCCCAGAAGTGACTAAACCTTGGAGGAGAGCAAGTGAAAAAGCGCTAGACTATAAATATCTATCTTTAGTAATTTTGCTTTTTTTACCCTGTCGCCAACGCTTTTTGAATGCACTCATATAAAGAAACGTTGCAACCAATTACTCATCTTACGCCTTTGAGGAGGGTTTGGATATAAAATGGTGTAAAAAATAGGCCATACAAGTCGTTCAAGGGCAGTCCTTTCAGTTAATAGCCATCCTCCCCCATAAATAATGTTTTTGCTGTCCGTCTTCAGCATAGAAAGCAACAGTGTCAGCCTCATTCGTATAAGATTCTTGCGTGCTTAAGACCCAAATTACTTGGCAGTACAAAAAATGCACATCGTGGTGCGGAAAACCATTGCCAGGAGCATGTTCTAAAACCGGATCTCAGCGCACAAGGACAAAAACATTGCGAATAGCTGGATTGATGGTTGGCAGTAGACACGCTAATAAACTCTTGTCCAGAGGGAAGCCGGCTGACATACGACCCTCTATAAGCTACTATCGCTAAAGAAAAATCAGATGTCTAACGTTTAAGGGAAAACCTCAGCCAAGGAGGTGATTATCACCTGCGACCGAAATTAAAGAAGTGATACTGTTTTCGTAGGGTATGCGTTTATATTGATACAGGGTGATTCTGAATTCACTGAACAAAACAAAGCTAGAGCACTCTGAGAGCGCGTACCTCCGCCAAGAAAGGCAACGGTTACGAAAAATTGAAATTGGTTCCGAGACCATGATTTTCTTTCAATCAACACCAATCAACCCCAGAGAGCAACTCAAGTTCAACCTTCGATGCAAACGGAACGACGTGCTACCCAAGTCACTACGGTTAAAGCCTCCTATCAAGCCCTTTAATAGTGTTAATTACTGTATGTGTCATAGCAACATTCTAAATAGATATTGTTGATAGTAAGTACATAATAGCAACATTTTTAGTGGTCAAAACTTTAATTACCATTTTCTCAGGATTTCATTTTTATTTTTTTTGTATATGTATGTCTTCAAAAGAATAAAACTCCATCAGTTTTCATGCTAGAGAGAACTTTTATATATGAATCGAAAGCTGAAAACATAAGGAAGAGGTGTTCGAGTCTTTTTTTTTATTTTCAGCTTACTTTATTTGTAATATGGATCTGATGTAACAAAATTTGAGTGAAATGTGCAAAAAAAATGCGACATCATTTTTTTTTTGGCTTCTACCACTTCAAAAAACAAAAAGTTCTAGAACAAATTTAGAAAAAAGAGAGTCGAACGTCTCTTCCTTATGATTTCAGCTTTCAATTCATATATAAAAGACTTCTCTAGCATGAAAACTGATGGAGTTCGATTCATTTGAAGGATGTATGTAAAAAAGCAGAAAATATGTATTTTTTTAACTGAAATGTCAAATATATATCTCCAGAATAATAGAAACTTTCAAAAAATGACTTCAGAAATCGATTTTTGACGGCATTTTCACCTACTGTGCAAGTTTCAGAGTGATTTCTTCATTAAACCCAAACCCCGAAATCGCTCTCTTTAATTAATTTCCATAAGGTGAGCAATGTGTCTGCTTTTCGTGAAGAGAAAGTCCGAAGCACCTATCCGCTCCACTTCTTGCCTACGGTAACAACTCGAGCCATATGATCTTCAAAATTGTCATTTTCTTGTATTCTCACCCCAAGATCCCTTAAAATTTACTTTCTCTCGATTTCGCTCCCATCTCTCGTCGAGTAGGACGTAGATTCAGTAAGGGAGAAGTTCTTTCCGTATCGTAAAAGTTCAAATTTTGATTCGTTGAAGGTCATGTTGTTAACCGATGTCCAATGAAAGATATTGGTTAGGTCTAGTTGCACATTCCGCACGTCCACCGTTGATTGGACCACTGCTAATATCTGTGAGTCATCAGCGAACGATGAGGGAACGGCAAACTTGCTCCATATCATTTATCATGATAAGGAAAAGTATTGGACCAAGCACAGTGCCTTGTGGGACTCCACTGAGTACCGGCTGTCGTTTGGATAATTTGTTGTTTATAATTACACTTTGGGTTCGGTTTGTCAGAAAAAGCTTTGATCCATCTAAGACATTTTCCACGGATGCCCATGTTGAAGAGTTTGAGTAGCAGTATTCCATGGTCTACTTTATCGAATGCTCTGGCAAAATCTAAATATATTACCGCTACACTTTTGCCTTGGCATAGTAGGTCGAGAATAGAGTCATAATGCTCAAGCAGCTGCGAAGTGGTTGAACGTTAATGTCAAAAGCCATGTTTATTTGATGTAAGCAGCTTATTGCTTTCTAAATGATGCACAAGATGTTTCCTAAAGACCCTTTCAAACGTCTTCACTACGTGGCTGGTCAGGGAGACAGGTCTATAGTTGGGTGGATCCATGCTATTTCCAGCTTTAGGAATAGGTGAAATAATCGTATGCTTGTAGGTGAGTGGAATAACTCCATCATCCATTGATTTCCACCACAGAAGGTATAGGGGGTAAGAGATGCTTAGCTTACACATCGTAAGAATTTTTGCAGGCACATCATCTTGTCCCGCTGCAATGTTGCCACTAAGTTCATCAATGGCTAGTTCAATGCTTAGTTTTGTGAACTCGAAGTCTGTTAGGTAGTTTGTAGTTGAATCTATTCTTAGGATTTCAGGATTTTGAATTTTGTCACTGAAGACTTTTTGATATTCACGGCTTAGTATTTCGCTCATTTCCTGGTCATCCTCGACAATATGGAGGGATCTTCACCAAAAGTTAATCATCTGTTCCTCTTAACATACCTAACATTCACTGTAAATTTCGCCAAAATCGATCCATAACGTTTTGAGTTATTTTTGTGACAGTAACACAGACCGACAAAAAGACATGCAGACAGACAAAGAGACAGACACACCCAATGAAAACATAACCTTCTTGGCACCTTGGCGGAGGTAATTATACAATTTTAAAAAGGTATGCGTTGCTAATTAAACTAAGAGTAAGAGCTATTTTTTGATACATGAGTCAATTTCAGAATTTTCGAATGTTGAGGAAAGTTAAAAGATTGATATAGGAGAGACAGACCTGCAAAAATATCTGCCATGCAAAGGTGAGACATTGTGTCGCATTGACCTAGAATTTCTGGCACAATTATGGGGACTTCTCAAAGTGCGATAGCACTACCTTGGTGAACATTACTGATTATATTTAGTGGCCACATGGATTGGGAAGACAAAGAGACAGACAAACCAGACGAAATCATAACCTCCTTGGCGGAGGTAACTATAGTTTCCTTTCATAAAATAATCATATTTTACTCTATCGATGCATATCCGAAAATGTTTAATTCACAAATAACGTGGTGTACCCATTGTACTAACGTTTAGATCATGATAAAGCTCCACTTGTTGGAGAAATAAATGGCATCTATCTATCAATATCTTGAATGAATTAAAGTTTAGAAGTGCGATTCAGTTAACCGGCGGACTATTGCTTTGTGCAGCAAAGATAAAGATGCACACCGGCCATTTGTTTACATTGATCACTCTATTCTGCAGCGTACCTAATTGTTTAACAGGAAATGTTCATTTACCCTACCACACAAGCCGATTTTGGGTAGGTAGAAACTAGGCCTATGTTTCCTGTAGCCACTTCATAAACTTTAACTAAACGTAACTTTTAAATTAGATATTTTCGGACATGCATCGATAAAATAAAAAATTCTTATTTTATTGTAAGGTATCCATTGTTTCATTTTGTTCAAAGAATTGAGAATCACCGGTACATATGGAGTTGTGAGCATAAATTAATGGACATTAAAGTACTTAATTATTAAACCTTTATTACAAATAAAATACTGAACCAAAAGGCTTGAAAATTAGCATGGGTCTTGATACATATTATACGGATGCATCGTGATAAAATTTAGAAAATTAAAAAATATGTTTATCAATTATGCAGAAAAAGAATTAAAATACTGTACTACATTTTTGCTCTGCGCAACAGCTACGGGACGCCAGCAGAAATGCAATAGCTGTCCTGAGTGATGTCCGTATGACGATATTTTCAAACATTCCAAAACTACCCGTGTAAAATACAATTAAATAAGTTGTATAGTCGAAGCTTCTGTAAGAGTAGAACAAATCGAGCGCCTACGAAACGTCGATCAATGTCTGAAGCAGAAAAAAAATGCATTGTATTTTCCCAGTCCCTACAATAATGAGAAATCACTGTCGGATATTTTAAATGCTATACGAAAAGTTCACAGCATCGTGCAACGTATCATAGCCAGATTTAGACAGGAAGGGAACATTAAAAGTGGCTAAAGACCAGTAGACCCCCAAAACCACTCCGAGAGAAACCAGAACTATAGTGAAACAGAGCATGAAGGACCGTTTTCAGTCTGCAGCTGAAATTCCTAGTGAGATGGATGAATTATCCAGCGGAAAGTTGTCTCGATTTAGAATCTGAACTTGACTCAAGCAAGCTAGTATGCTTGCACGTGTTCCTGCTTCTAAACCTCTAATTTTCAAGAAAAATTAAAACTGAAACTACGGTTTGCTCAAGAGCGCATTGTATTGTCGGATACACAGTGGGTCACAGTATCTTTTAGAGATGAATCCAAGTTCAATTTGATTAGCTCTGATGAAAAAAAGTATGTTAGGCATCAAGAAAACAGTGAAGTTCGGAGGAAGTAGCGTCATGGTGTGGAGAGTCATTTCTGCTGCCGGGCCGCGCTATCGTCGTTCACGACCGTTTTGTGTGCGTGTTTGTGTACGCGCAGATCGTGTGCGTGTGAGCGGCGTTCAAGTTTGCGCGCCGCACTGCTAGTTGTATCGCTGATAAAGTTAAGTTACGTTAGGTTAGGTAAGGTTAGGCTAGGTAATGTTAGGTAAGGTTAAAAAGGTTAGGTTTGGTTAAGTTGGGTTAGGTTAAAAAGTTAGGCAAGGAGGTTAGGTTAGGTAAGGGTAGGCTATGCTAGGTTAGGTTAGCTTAGGTAGTGTTTATTTTATTGGTGGTGCGCGCAGGAAAGCTTACGTGAACGCAAAGTGGTCGTGAACTGACGATAGTGCTACCGGGCCAGGACCACTAAGCTTGTTCCCCAGCATAGTTCTATAAGCGCTACTCACCAAAATGCACTCCAATCTTTAAAAACTGCAACTGTGAAACCATCCATTTTCATGCAGGACAATGCTTCTCGTCACAAAGCTAGGACAATTGCCACCTTCTTAAAAGATGAACTGATAGCAGTTTTGAATTCGCCTCCCCAAAGCCCTGTTCTCAATCCAATCGAAAATGTGGAAGATCATTGGAGAGCGTGCTCAAGCAAGGAATCCTAGAATTCAAAATACATCATGGTAATTTTTGAAGGAAGGGTATTGAACAAAATTATTAATAATAATAATCTTTATTAAGGACTCATAGACACTACAAAATTGGAATGATATGTGGTACACAGGAGAATGTATCTTATTTCTATGTTACACACAGCACATATCGCAGTGATCTTACATATTAGACATCATTACGCCCCGCTGCTTGGCCGCCCTGCTGCCATCGTATATACTGTACATATTAGATCGTTTGTACCCAGGGCCAGTACGGATGGTCTTTATTAATGAGTTGTTGGAGTTTTCACCCCTGTTTTTGAGGCTCCTTGCGCATTTCCTGGTCCTGACTTTGAGACAATCAATGTATTTTTGAGCAAATATCAGACTTGCGCTATTAGACCTGAGCACATTCATTGATTTGCGGAATATGTCATTATAGGCAACCCGCAAGCGCTGAATAGATTTCTTTTTGAAGTTACCCCAAAGTGAGTTACAGAACAGGGGGTAACAACAGGGCCGGAATAATTGATATTTCACTTCTTCAGAGCAATGAGTGACTTTTCTAATTAACGTGTTACCAGCTCCATGGAGCTTCCGCGTTTCTTTCTCTATATCCTGGTTATCACGAAAATCATCAGTGATTTTATGACCCAGGTAAGAGAAGCTGCTTAATTACGTATGCAAGCTCTACACTGTTGAGAACAGAATGTTTATGACCGGGAAGGCCACTTCTACTAGGCCTAATATACATGCAAACTGTTTTTACTGTGTTATATTCAATACAAAGGTTATTCGCTTCGCCTTCGCATATTGCGAGGAGCTTTTGTAGTCCTGTAGCATGGGGAGAGGCAAGCACCATGTCGTCAACATAACTAAGGGCATTTACTGCTTTATTGTTAATATGCCAGCCTACTCCAGCTGCATTTAACTTTGTATGGATACAGTCAATGAAAATATTGAACAGAATGCGAGAGAGTAGGCCTCCTTGTCGTATACCATTAGTCATGCAAAATAAGTTCCTGCAGCAAACGATACAATTGGGTTATACAGAACAATGAAATGTTCACTAATTATCAATACTATGGAAAATTGTTGTGGTATTTGGATGAAATTTATTTACATTCCAATATTTTCTGATGGTCTCCTTTAACTTTTACGCCGAGAAAAAATGTAATATTTTTATTCTATTTCTATTTATTTGTAACCATGTTTTATAATGTTTTGAAATTTTATCACAATACTTACAAAATATGTATCTAGGTTATGTTTATTATCAAGCCTTTTGGGTCAGTATTTTATCGGTAATAAAAGCTTAATAATTAAGAGTTTTATTGTCCTTCAACTTATACTCGCTACTGTCTACATATATACCGTATACCTATAGTTGAGGCTCTGAGGGAGGGGGTCTGTGTACATTTCTCTTGTACAGCTCTACCATGTATTTTCCTATTCCATATGCGGCAGTATATGGGCGTAGAACTTTTGCACCTAGTATATTTATGAGAGGGGGGGGTCATGGGGACTTAAAATTATTAATAGTGAACCGATTGATCTGAAAAAATTACTCCCACATTTTTACACGGTTCAAATTTGATTTACTTGATTTACTTAGTCATTGAGTATCATGAGAATTTTTCTAATCCAAAAGAAAAGTATAGAAAAAAGTATAAAATCAGGAACAGCAAACAGATGAGCGTGAATAGTAAAGTTATTGGATCCGCAAAAACAAATGAAAACTCCTCTATATTTGATCCCATGTCAAAGGCCAACTTCCCGAAGGACTGGAGGACGTGTTGTGTATTAGAAAATAATGAGTTAAACCTTAGGCGGTTGATGACGTACATGCTATTTTACACTGCACAGAAAGACGTCACTACCACCATCATGTTAACTGCAATTACCACCATCATATTAACTGTAATTACCACCATCATATTATCTGTTCAAAACAAGATAGGGCCCACCTTTGCAGAAGCAGATGTTGGGGAAAATCAGGAGCACTGTTTATTAATTTATATCTGCACAATACACAGCATTCGCAGTTATCTCAATCCTACTGGTAGTGGTACCTAGTACCTACTCTCCACAACGGAACAAAAAAAAATCAATGTAATCATATACGCCCAGCGAACATTTAAAATAATCCCTTAACATATGGCATTGGTCTTAATTTATTTTCAACAGTATCATTGCAAATTTTGGAAGGAAAACGTCTCGGACAAGTTCCCAGGGTCATTTTGCGATATCTGTTTCAAATTATCCCCAACATTCTAAACAATTTCTCGGTAATGCCTGAACTTTTTCTGTCCAGTTTCTCTCACGACCACGCTCGGTGCCAGTTGGTCCGTTCTTCGGATTCCGATTCATCTCCCGAGAGCTCTTCTTGAGACGACCGACCGTCCGTAATGGGGCCATGGCTGGTAAGTTTGCGTTTTATTGCCTTGCACAAGTCCACAGTCCACATCACATTGAGGCCGAAGAATATTGTAGACACTGCTTGACTCCAGACTGAGCCCGGCCACCAGTTGTGTCCAGTTATGTAACAAGTCTTGAACCCTGGCACTAGCACCATGAGAGGGTAAGCAATGAGTCGCGACGAAACCCAGATCACTGCAAAAATTAGGACCATAACATCGGATGCTTTGTTCTTCCCGGCATACGAAAACAGCTTGGCTGAACAAAGTGGAATATCACCTAATTCGTGAAGAAAGATCCCGAGCGCCAGGAGGGGCACCGCACCCAGA
This sequence comes from Parhyale hawaiensis, assembly GCA_001587735.2. NCBI lineage: Eukaryota > Metazoa > Arthropoda > Malacostraca > Amphipoda > Hyalidae > Parhyale > Parhyale hawaiensis. The sequence goes on along the minus strand of LQNS02276929.1, from coordinate 8,819,259 downwards.
GTAATACAAGATACGCCCATGACTAAACAACTCAAATGATGGCAAACCATTTGATAGAAGTCGTGGCGACGATCTTCCGAAAACGTACGAATAGTAGCAGTGATATAAAAGCCGCAGCCTATCACGCAATACCACCATAAGTCAGGCGACACTTGGATTAGAGGGAAGCCTTTCAATCCTTTTTCTGGGTCCCAGAAGAAATCTTTCGATGTAATGACATACACTCCAAATATTGTATAACAAGTGCGGTAAGTGAGTTGCCAGCCGTACGATAGAAACTTTTCCAAAGTTGTCATCTGCAAAGACAGCGCTTTTTGTCGAAGCCATCTGCTGACTTTCTTTTCCGGCCATCCCAGTTTATTAGCGGATTTTTCTATAAATTTTTGGGGTGGTCTGGCCCTGTTGAATTTATAAAGCTGCTCCAATTCAGCAACTGGAGGAGGATGGTGGTACGGCTTGGACCGAACTCGGCAGTGTAAGGCTAAAGGTCTGAATATGCATGGAATGACGATGAAGCTTTTCATTAGGAGAAGAACTGTTCCTGAAATGATGGACCACACGATAAATTCAGCAACTGTGTAGTTACAGCTTTCCACCGTCCGAAAATCTTGCCAGCCGTAGCCTTCTGGCAGCCAGAACCTCTCACTCCAGCTCCTCTGCATCGTGATTGTGCATATAGTAATGGATAGTGAAAATTTCCTGGAGCAGCGAATGCATCAACTGTGGGAGAATGTAAATAAAATTATTAACTTTTATGCGCTGATCTGGATAAAATTAAAAAACGAAAAAGTTTATTTTTATTTAAATCGAAGTATAGCATTGATTTTGTCGAAAACTTGTACTGAACACAGCATCATATAAAATTATGTTCTTAATGTGTGCAAGCTTTCAAGCGAATTGTCACTCTAATAAATGAGTTATACAAACATTATAGGTATTCTGTCATATACAATAAGAAAATATATAACAGCTAGAGCACACATGAGAGCGTATACATCCGCCAAGCAAGGAAACGGTTAGGGATTTCCTCTGTATCAGCTCCAAAATTTATTCATTTGTGCTTTCTGATAGTAACAACAGCTTCTGTGATTTTCTCGAAATCCGTCTGTAACTTTCCGAGCTGGCAAACATTCAGACAAACATAAGTTGAACACACAAACAAACCACCGATCATTACCGATATACATATAATCATTTGTGTTTTTCGACATGACCAGGAATTTTTGTAAATTTCGCAAAGATCCGTCCTTAATTTCTTCAGTTATTTTGCTAACAAACAAAAAATCAAATACAGAGATAATATAATCAAATAAACGAACAGATCGGTACGAAAATTTGGTCATTTGCTTTACGTATTATACCGACAACTCGTGTAAATTTCATAAAAAATCCGTCCATAACTTTTTGAGTTAAAGCATTAAGAAAAAAGAGGCAAACAAACAAACGGACGAACGGATATTCACCAAAATTTAATCATCTGTTTCTCCTAACACACCTACAAATTCCTACGAATTTCATCAAGATCCGTACATAAATTTTTGAGTGACAAACGAAAGACAGACAATAGACAAACTCGATTAAAATATAACCTCCTTGGAGGAGGTAATCAACAAAATATATAAAATAGAATTAACGAAGTGATGCTGTCGTCAACATTGAATATGAACAATCACCGTGGCCAAAAGTATATCTGTTAACGAAGAAGAAGGAATGTTGAGTTCAAAGCTAGTTCTGCAATCTAAACGCTTAGAAAATCGAGAATTTCATAATCGTTTGCATTTTCTGCTAAGAGTTTCGTTAAACCAGTCCACGCCACAATCCACTTATTATAATAAAGTTATCTTTTCAAGACAGCTTTAAGAATTTGACGTACATTAGACAATTTTTTCAACAGTGTCGTTTTAGAAACTGTTGCCTGATGGCTTGAATGAAATTTATTGCAATTGAAGGATCCTAGAGGTTAAGCGTCTGATCACTAAGCAATTCAAAAAAATATAATTTACTTTCCACGCAAACGTGCTATTTGGTATAGTTACGATTTTACCAGGGTCTTCTTCAGTGATATGAGTAAGTTTAATGCTATCAACACAGATGGTAGACAATTTTTAAAGATGTAAGTCTTGCTAACGCAGTAAAGTTTGTAGGAGGTTCTGTTATGGTCTTTGGAGTTTTCCAGTCTTTGGGCTTCGGCTTTTCGCAACGATAGAAAAAAAAGTGATGCACTGTTATAACCAAGCATGAAGAATTTGAGTACATTTTTTTGCATGACAATGTGCCATGTCATACAAGTAAGAAAGAAAAGACATACCTGGATGACAATGTATCAGAGTGAATGGCCACCTTAAAGTCCTGACATAAATCTGATAAAGAGCTTGTGGAAAATTGTTGGAGACGCGGTAGGGGAACTTAACTTCTCGGTAAAAGTAGATGTTGGAGAAAATCGAAGACGAAAAATAAAAGATCATAGAACAACAAAAGTTATATTCGATTTCAAATTTGGTGCACGACTAGTAGCATACATGAATGTCACCTGCTGTGATATATTTTTAATTTGCTAAGCTAATCAATTTATCAATATGATTCTTTCCCATGAAATAATCATTACTTTTGAAACGGCATTTTTCGCTATAGTTATTAATTCTTTTGCTGATGGTGGAAGGACAGGTCTTTAGATGGGAATCATTTACTGAAATTCTAGCATAGGAATAAAGTTAGAGACCAATGGTTTCCACATAATTAACATATATTTGAAAGAAGGAATAATTTTCTGAAATTATAATTTCCAAATTTCCAATGCCAGTTAGAAGGAGCGTTTAAAAGAAAATTCCTTTCGAGGACAAATACAGATATTCCGATTCACCCTGTACAACTAAACTCAAGTCTAAATAGAACTTGGAGCAAGTTGAAATAATCTAAAAACTGAAACGCTATCAATTGGCAAGATGAAGCAGACTTAAACTAAGGCAAAGTTGAGCTGGAATTGCCCATAATTTTAGGCATATGCGTTGGCTTATCCCTGCTGGATTGAGCTTTAGTCGTTACCCCTAAATTAATTACACTTAAGAGGGCCAAAAGCTCAATCTTATATTCTGGAAAGGAATTTCTCAGCTATCTCAATGGTGACTGGGTGGCTGATCAGAGCGGCAACACAATAGCGAGCGGCAATACCAACTTTCCTCAATGACGTTTCGGATAAATCAAGCAATAGGGCCATAACTTAACCTGGTTTCACCAAGCCAGTCAAGGACACCTTTAGTCTTAAAATGGACTCACAATTTCAAGTCAGTTTGTAAATTGTGTGTCGAATAGCAGTGTACCCGCCATAGTCCCTATTTTATTAATCAAAATTGTCCCAATGTAGGGAGCATTTGTTTCCTTTTTTTCTTATGGGAGTTTTCCATTTACTGAAGACTGTTTCTTATGCTAGTAATTTGATCAACCTTTTGCAGAACATCGTCCAAGTCATTAACGATTATTGCACAAAAGAAGTCCCGAGTTTGAACAGGAAAAATTATTTAAAAGCGAGTGAAGAATTTATAGAGTTTCGTTATATACTGTAAAATACGAACTAACTGTATGTACCTATCTTGACAGCCCACTCACTCAGAATGCGAATCAGGTCTTACGGCTGATGAATGGAGCTTTACCTTTATGGTTCTCACATTTAAAATTACAAGTGCATACAGTCAAAATAAAACTAGAATACAGTAATCATTGAGAACGTGTCCCTCGAAACTGAGTATACTTATGGACATCAAGCACAAAATCATCAAAGTTGTCATTTGCCTAAAACAGAAAAAAAATCGATAGTTCCTACTAAAATACAGGCTACTTTCACACATATTTTAACTACATATATCCAGATCAATGTATATCCAGAATACCTACCTGTACTATTATAAAATATTCATGGGAATAGGACATACTACTCCATTAAGTCTCAACGCAATAAAATATCCATGTATAGCTATATGGCTTTAATGAAATTAGTGTTATACCAATATTCAAGAGGTGCATCCTTTGGTATTCTTAAGAATTGATCGGCATACGATTACAGCTCTGAGATCAAAGCTATTAAAGTCACCTTGTCCATTCACTACTGCTGTGGGTAGGTCAATAACACAGAATTTAATCATTTTACTGTTGTAAGAAAATGCTCTTAAATTTATTTTTGAAGGTTCCATGCAACATTGGTTGTGCTAGCTCATCCGGCAACTGATTATAAGCTTTAACTGATTGAAATACAGTGAAGAGCTTCTCGATCTCGAGTCGAACAGAGGGTAGATTTAAGCGAACATTTCTTATATTATAGTGATCCTTCGGAAGTAGATGGCTAAAATGAGATTCAAAATAGGGAGTCTCTCCTGATATTGCTTTTCAAATAAACTTCAGAATAAAATAACGATGAACATCTCTGATCTTTAAAAGCTTTAGTCAGCGATACATTTCATTAGTAGACATCCGTGGTGTATTGTTATGGTCCCGCTTGACATTTAGTATTACTCTATGTGTGTTATTCATTATTGTACTAATGCGCCTCACCATGTTATCAGTTGCCTCACCCCAGAAAATGATACTATAGGTTAATTGACAATACAGCAGGCCATATTACAACAATACCAATGCTTCTCTCGTTATGTACTTAGAAACAGCATAGATTGCACCTTTAGCATTGCTCAGTTTATAACAAAGTACAGATATATGGGTAGAAAATGTAAGATTGTTGTCTATAGTCACTCCAAGGTATTTAAAACTTTGCACCCATTTTATCTTGACCCCGTTAAAATATAAATCAGGTACAGGAGGTGATTTTATTGCACTGAACAGCATGAGCTTCGTTTTGTTTACGTTAGGAGTTAGCCTATTGAGCGTTAGCCAAGAACTTAAATTGCCGATTAACTGCTGTACCTTTTCTAGTGCACGTTCTAAACTAGGGTCATTGAACATAATAAGATGCTTCCTTTTAAAGATTGGAGCCTCAAACAAGAAGCAAACAGTTTATGGTAATGCAAAGCAGGTATTTAACAACTAAAATGCGTATTCGTTAATATAGATCAATGCCAGGTAAAAATAATTTCATTTTAGGAAAATGAAAATTCCCTTAAGTTATTTAAATTTGTTTTTTATCTCGCTGTACACCAATTTAATTATGTTGATTAATAATTTCCTTGCTGAGAACTACATCCCTTGAGTCTCCACAAGGAGATTCTGTTCGCCTGGAGGTGGCTATGTTCATTAGAAAAGTTTTTATTGAAGCTTCATCGATCAGAGCAGAAACTATTAATTTTGGTCATAGAGGATCATCAAGTACTGTGTGTCTGGATCTTAATAATGCCCGGCCAGGCGAACTACCCACCCTGTTTGCCTGGTGCGTTCCTGTACTCACCTGTCGGAGTCAGGCTCTACTGGAGAACCTTTCTGAGCAACGCTCAGTCTCGAAGTGGAGTCGTTAGTTCCTTAAGATCATAGATACACAAGTATCTGTCTGGTAACAGTTCATACGTGTTTCCCGCGCTGCTTTGCCTTGAAGAACAAGAGGCTGCACCGGCAGCATGGAAAACCCCATTGGCATAGTGCTGCTTGGAATAATGCCCTGGTCCCGGACTGCCCGTCGTTGGGCAAAAAAAAAAAATTCTGATTGTCATCGTTCGCGTTCGCGATTTTAAGATCGTCGAGACTATAGAAGTGTCGAGCAAATTTGTGCACTGCGTTGGCACTCGAACATGACCTGAAGTTGTCTCGATAGTTGCTTCTCGATAATATTACCAAGGCATTGCTTAGAAATATATTGGAGTTTCTGTGCATCATATGCAAGAGTTAGGTTATACGATTTACATGGCGTTATTTTAGTCGATACGAGCAAGGGTAGACGGACTACGATTCGTCAGAGGTAGTTAGCCATGGGTTACGTGACGTGCTGCTGTTAATTTAGACGGAGAGGATTACGTCTGTAGATCTGGACGAGGTCCAACTAAGAAAGGTAGTAATAGCGTAGCTTAGGAATGATACATAATAGAAAACAAAGATATTCATTAACCGTGGAATTTCCAGGGGTCCCGCTAGTATAAAGAATTCGGTATAAACGGCTAATGATATGTGAGATTATGAATTGTGATCTTTTCGGGTCAGTTTGGGGCCATAGGATTAGAAGATACCTTATTTTTCTCATTAAATTGGATGTTACATTCATTCATGTCTTAAATCACTATAGCTAAACCGCTCAATTTTGTTGGATGTTTTTATCTCACTTGGAAGCCATTTAATTAATGTTTTGTCACATGACCTTCTTAATCATCTGGGAATTCGAAGATTTCCTGTATAAGGGAGATCCATAAGACGCATCTTGTATGTTAAGCAATTCTTTGCTGGACAGGCTTTGCAAACCTTTTCAAGAACCTCTGTAGAATGCAGTCTTTCTCTGCAACGTTTGGCCTAGGAATGAAGTGATTTCGTAGCCCATGCCCCTGGCCCACAAGATGAATTCTCTTGTGCGCACACTACCATCAGAAAAACTTTTCATACTGGATGTCTGCAAAAACAAAGTGAACAAAAGCTTTGTAGTTTTGTTACAGGGGCGAAGCGAGACGCAGTTACCTACTAACACGCAGACCGCTATTGTTTTTTAATGTTTCGTCTCTTCAGATGCAGCAATTTTACCTGTTTTTGATGCATCTTGGTGCGAAACCGAAACACATGAGTGCATCAGTTCTTGCCAAGTGCATCATAAGACCATATATGCATCATTATTATGCATTTCATTTTATGATGCAACTCGCGTGTTTCGGTTTTGGGACAAAAATCAATGTAATTTTAATAATAATAATAATATTTATTGAAACAAACCTATACAATGGTTGTTCACAGGCTCTTATATAAGCTTCCGTTGAGAAGCTTGTCGAGCAAGATAAAATACACAAGGATTCTCATAATTCTATGCATATAGATTCACATAATTATTTAATATCTGATACTACAGCTATGTAGACAAGGCGCCACAGAGAGAGCCCAATACCACAAATCATTCCATGTTCCTCCGCTACAACTCGCACGTTACAGAGATTAAGAGAAAGTGACACAAGGAAAAATAGAGAACACACGGAAGAGCTCCTCAATGGATTAACAAGCAGTAGTGCAACAGCCGTAAAGAAAATCATAGCCAAGCACCATATGCAAGAGAGAAGGGAAAGGAAAAACGTAAAGCTGCTTAATCTATTTTCAGGCATCTAAGTGAATAAAAATTTCTCTCAGTGTGTTTTATCGATATAGGAACATGAGCTTGCGCATGCATCTTGAAAATTTCAGTTCGCATTGTACTGCTCAGAAATACACAGACCCCGAAATGTTTAGAGGCGATTAAAAGGACCTTGCTGTATAAAACCTTTTTATAACCATGCTAACCTTATACGGCGAGTCCACTTTATCAGTGTCTCAAGCACAATTAGTGCTTGTTTTTTATTCATGCTCGAAATAGAATAGAACTCGTACGCTCGTTTTTTGCTGTGTTCTAAAGCTGCAGGTGCATGCAAAGAGCAGTTATTTTTCAGTTATTTTTCAGTTCAGTTATTTTTGAAGTGAACGTTTATTGCAAATTTTTTAACGACTGCTTTTATTGGGGTTTCTGCAGACTTAGCCAACTCATTTAAGCGAATGGAATACAGACGATAGGAGACGTGACACCCTAAATCCTATCAAAGATAACACTATTGGAAAATTAACTGAAAAGTCATTTCGGGAAGTCGGTTAGTAGTCAGCCCGAAGTGCCGGATCAAAATTTGGTTTCTATAAGGAAGAACATTATTGGTATCAATTCAAGTAGACTCGAGGCAATACTGGCGTTTTCGATCTGCCGGATTGACTTATCCCAATTTAATTCAATTTGCCAGATCAATGGAGTTTTGTTGTTACTTATATGTACATCCAAATTTATGTTACTGAAATCATTACCTACTTGAAAAGTACATGTATGTATATTTCAATCGTACATTTCTTTTTGGATTGCTGAAAGGTCTCTGTAGTGTACTATTAATGAAACTAAAACTTTATGCAGACTAACATAATTAACAACGTCATAGTAGTGTAAGTAAACAAAGCGTACGTAGATAGTGTCTGAAGTTGGATTACAATCGAGTGTGGCAAATCTCACAAGGTTTTGATCGTATTAACATAGTGATGAGAACACTGCGGAGACCATGACGAAAGTGCGTGCAGACCGAACTCTTTAATTAACTGAACATAACTGGGCCAGCTTATGAACTTTCAGTTCGTCCTTGTAGCTTTTACAAGCTATGAAGAATTTAACCAACATCTTTTTACTAATACGATATGCTCATATACAGGGTATTTTTTAGGCGGACAAATTTCAATCATAGGTAGAAAAACTCAAAATAAATCGTTATTCATGAAAGATAAAATACCCAAAACTCCTTGGGTTTCGAGTTATAATAACTTAAAGAAATTTAAAGCTTTAAGTATTTTACTACGTGCGCCAATGTTAGCGCTAAATGTGAGCGTTCAGCACGTTTTCCGACCACATTCCTGACCATGCGCTCACACTGTATCGATGTTGATGATTATTTGGGCGAACGACATGAACATTATTAAGCTTGAACCCAGTGATGATTATTACGAATGTTAAAATCCCTTCGCGAGTAAAATACGCTACATCTATAGAAAAGAATCAGCTTGGAGAAGTTGGGATCCCTTGTTCTCTGTTGCATGAACCACTCTGAAAATAGTACACAAGGTTCAAAATCTGGTGGCAGCATCCCTAGCTTTTTTTTTTAACGACACGGACGTAGTGTCCGCCATACAGTGCCTAGTGTGATTACGTTAAATACTAAGTTTGAAACTGCAGAGATTTTTTCCTAACGATGAAACTTTTGCAGTTTTTATTGTAAAAAATATAAATAAAAATACTCCGTCGGAACTCCGACTATCAAAGACTGCAACTAATGGAAGCCCTAGCAATCAGATCACTGAAGCCCACCATCAACGCGCAAACGACTGGATCATGCCGAACGCTAAAACTACACGGAGAACCCGAAAACTAGTTTATTGATCGGTTGAGCAACAACCAAAATGACCAATCAGCTTCCGAGTCCAACAACAAGGTACGCCGGAACAATAATATCTAGAGGTCGCCAAATCGCTTCAAGTCAATCTACACGCCCAGATCACCATTTACTTTACGTCCGCACCTCTCGATTTGCCTGCCTTCAGCTTGCATCACCCCAGCCAATGCCTGAAGATGACCATAGGAAATGGTCAAAACGCGTTGCAAAGATATGGACTCCCTCAACTTTGGACAGCTGATAAGGCGCACAGAACCATCAACTACTGGCAACATTCGCTTTTTAGTGACTTGTAATAAAGATATTTTAACTAAGATATACGGCATATTTTTTAACAAAACAAATATATATAAATATAGGATTGTGGTTCGTTCAGCGGGGACAGAGGGGGGCAGGCACTACCAACAAACTGAATGATAGAATGCGAAAATCTGAATAAAAGAATAAGTCCTAAATAATCATCTCTACAAGAAGTCAGGACTTGATTTCTGTTTGGAAACGAAATTTTTCTTCGCTATCCTTTCCAAACGAATGCCGTGGGGCCTGTACCTTCCGGCCCCATATTGACTTTCGTTTATAGCACGTAAAAAACCGCCCAGGGTCGTGTAGTTTCTATGCAAAGGAAAGGCTGCAATATGAGTCAGCCAAACCTCGCCTAAGGAGGCATTACAAAAGGAAGGAACACGTCGTTGTTCAATGGAGTTACCTTTTGCTCTCGCCAAAGCAAGCTACTGGTGTTATGGCTCCGTTCTTAGTGACGCCAACCATTCGATTGTGCGAATGTACCCAAACAGGTGCATGAACAGTCTATGATTCCTATTACAACATCAAAAGTGCAGTGTTAGCTACATATGTGACGGCATTGGAACATTTACAGTGCCATAAGGGAATGTGTAGACGTGCAAGTGGAGAGTCACTTAGGCCTACCCGAGGGTAGTTCCCTTGTCTCTACGGCATGTGTGCGTTGGAGTGTGTGTGGCTCATCGCACCCATGGCCAAACCTGTGTGTTACTGAAGCTCCCCTTCACACACCCACACACGTGAGTGTACGTAAGTGGGCCACATATACCTGAAAATTGGTCACCTAGTGTCGCAACCACAACAGCCTACCTACTTACTTGACACTGTCAATTTCTGAGCTACATTCCACACTTCAAGTTCTT
>LQNS02276929.1:8778067-8794133 GCA_001587735.2 Parhyale hawaiensis | reverse complement strand
AGATTCGATGTATGGAAAAGCAAATACTCGTACAAATCAGACTAAGCCTGCGATGTCTTCATTGTTGGAATTTCAACTGTCCCTGCTTAAGATACGTTTGCCATCTTCTGCAACCCGGCCTATTTTCTGCCCATTACTTTCAATGGAGCTTGAGAGGACAACCAGAGCCTCCAACTTGGGTTAAATTCCGCCTTTCTATTTCGTTAAGAGCGTGACACCAAACATATAAATAAATATATAAGTATATAAATTTATAAATATATATATATATAAACACACGATGGTCATTCTTAGTAATAGATTAGATGACACGCTTGTTTGCCTCTTCCGGTACTGATTTGTTGTAAGGATTATTCTATGTTTTAGTTACTCGTCATAAATTTTTATTAGCTGTCAAACCCCTCAGTTACTGAAAATATGATTTTCTAATTAATGATTAGACAAAAATTATTTCTTTTCTTCGTTCTCTACCTCTGCTGATGATTAAACTCTAGATAGCAATGTTTTAAAGTCGATCCTGCACAATATTGTTTTTCAGTTTTTTTTGCCGGTACCTTCTAAGCTTTTGAACAGGAGTGCACGCGCAAAATTAACAGCAATCTTTTTCAATGAAATTCAAAAATCTGATACGAAGATAGTTTGCAGAGCAAAAGTTTTACCGGATAGTTGCAACATAAAAAGTGGCTTGGGAAAATACGCGACTGACAGTTTTATCCTCGCTTGGCCAACCCTATGCAGTGTTACCCCACGGCAATCAGGTGGCACAGCCACAGCAGGAGGAACCTTGGGTGAAGCGGCCAGTAGCTTGCATTTGCGCTCTGGAAGCCGTTGAGAAAGGCCGTGGCTGTTGTTTACATGTGCACAAAGAGATCTGGTGAGGATGAAGGAGTTCTTGACTAGTGGACAGGACGCTCGATAGTGCACCTTCAGTTGCTAAATCTCGATAGATAGGGTCATGTGTCTCTTTTTCTATAGACGTACCCAAGATTGCATATTATTACATAAAGTCTGTTGCATAACAAGCTTGCTATAGAAGCGTGAATCATGTAAAACTCCCCTAGTGTTATTGTTTCTCCAGAATTTTGATGCATAAATGCATACAGAGGCAATGGAAAACATTGAATTATATGCACTGCACAGCTATGATTAGAAGTTGTAGAAGATAAAAAACAATATTACGCTCTCTCTCTAACAGCATCTATTACAGTTTATCTTTCAGTCTAACGGCATCCTCTTCAATGAAATGAGAGAAAAACAAAAACTAACTGCATGTCAGCAATTCAAATTGACGAGAAAGACTCCAATATGCACTCTTCGTTTTTTACCTCATGCATTTTATGGTACGTCCTTCTTCGACATCATAGTGGATCGGTTTCTGATTAATTTTTACTTGCATTTACGAAATTAAATTGTTCAAAGAAACTCTTTCCACTCGAATGGACGTCGGTCTGAAATAAATTTAAGTGTTAATCAAAAATGCAGATAAATGATACAATGCATAGAGGGTAATATTGGAATATTAAGCATGATGCACACTGAGAAAGAAGGACATCGCAATGAGCATAACCGACACAACTGAATGGGTAAATGAGACCCCCAAACATTGTTCAATGAAGAACACCCGACAGAAAATTTAAGAATGTGGAACCATTTCGACACGCAGCAGCCAACATTGGGTGTGCATTTTGCAGTGACAGTTTATGAGAATGGTTAGCCTTCTAAATATCTAAATTCGTGGCCATGAAGATAAAGGAATTCTTCGACATACTCTCCGGGATTCAAACAACGATGAAGTGAGAGTGAAAAAATTGTAGCCATCTTTTGTGCATAACTTGTGTGGTGAGACATCTTCTTCTAAACAGTGTCTAGTGCAGAATTATAGACGTAATCTGCTCTGCTGGGTGCGTAGTGATTATAATTTGTATTTTCAAGGAGCTGTCAGAGGAACACAATGCGGATCTGACCACTGCTGAACTGTCACTTTGTATGAGAAACAGAAAGTCATTGATATAGTGCTGAAGAAAGAACGTAACCGTACTGTTTATATATATATATATATATGTACATATATATTTACATGTTAGAGTACAGGTAAAAATTATTGAAACAGACGCAAAGTCGCCGCTATACTTCAGTTGGTTTGTGTCTGTGATGGGCCCTAATATGTTAAATACATTTATATAAGTAATACTGCGTTAATCGTTGAAATGCATTAAAATGCTAGGTACTAAGTACGCTTTTGCAATGCATTTATGTTGAAAGTACTTAATCAATGAAGTGTATTTAAATATCTTAGTTAAATGCGAGTCCAGTTTTTATTTCTACACATCAAATTGAGCTAATCCAGGCTTGTATATATGTTTGTGGACTGACTTTTGAAACTGCAGGTGGGGCACATCCTGAAAGCCGTAAGTTAAGCCTTTGTATGTAAACCTAAAACGCTCAATAATTCAATTGTGAGAGCGTCCACATTGACACATGCAATCAATTTAGCAGAGAACTGACATAGACTGCTTCAGCTGTTTGGATGGATTAGAGGCAAGGAGTAGTACATTGCTCACCTTATTAAATAATTGAAACATAAAAAATCCAAACTGTAGCATTGTCTCTACTAGAGCACTCTGAGAGCGCAAACCTCCGCCAAGCGAGGCACGGTAGCAAAAAAAAATCAAATTGGCTCTGATTGAAACCATAATTTTCTTTTTATAAACTCCAAAATCTGAGCATTTGTGCCTCTTGATAGTAATAACAGTTTGTGCAATTTTCTTGAAGATCCGTTGATAACTTTTTGAGTTATACTGCTAACAAACGTCATGACAAACATGAGTCAAACATGCAAACGAAAAACTAATCTGCACCAAAATTTAATCACTTATGTCTTTTAGCATTACTAACAACCCTTATAATTTTCATATAGATCCATTCATTATTTTTTGATTTATTGTGCTAACAAGCATATAATTAAAAACAGTGACAAACGAACGAACAAACGAACGAACGAACAAACGGATCATTACCAAAATTTGAGCATTTACTCTTTGTTATATACCTAACAACTCATGTTAATTTCATAAAAATCCACTCATAACTTTTTGAGTTATGGCATTGAGAAAAATGAGGCAGACAAACAAACAAACGGAATGACATCTATACTATATAATAATTCACGTCGTGTTTTTATTTATTTTTTTATATATTTATATCTTTCCTGTCACGCTCTATGGGAATAACATAGGAGAAAATTCAGATTTCAAAATGTAAAAAAAAAGTGGGGTACCTTGGAATCTTTTTCTTCAGTATTAGATAGGGGAAAAATAGAACTAATAACATTTCAAAATTTCAATAACATTTCAATAACATTCCAAAATGTAAAAAAAAGTGGGGTACCTTAGAATCTTTTTCTTCAGTATTAGATAGGGGAAAAATAGAACTAATAAGATAGGAGAAAATTCAGATTTCAAAAGGCGAAAAAATGGAAACCTTGGAATATTTTTCTTCAGTATTAGATAGGGGAAAAATGAGGAAGCCTAAAAGACGGCGGGGGGTTCTGGTGAAGTGTTAATTTTTGCCGTCATTTATAATGACGGCATGGGCCACTAGTATCTTCATAAAAAGTTATGTCATCTGTTCTTCCTAACATACCTAACAATCCCTGTAAATTTCGTCCAAATCGGTTCTTAACTTTTTGAGCTATCTTTGTGACAGACGGACAAAAACGACGAAAACATATCTCCTTGGCGGAAGTAACTATGTATCCCTAAAAAATTCTTTCTATACATTGCGGCTAGCCTTGAGAGACTCACGAACAAACCTCCATCTGCACTCAATAGTCAAAACAACGTGCAGTGACAAAGAAGGTTGTTTTCGTCGTACGTGTTTGTCTCTCTGTCTGTCACCTAGATAACTCAAAAAGTTATGAACCGATTTGGACGAAATTTACAGACATTGTTAGGTATGTTAAGAGGAACAGATGATTAACTTTTCGTGAAGATATGTCCATCTATTTGCTTGCTTGTTCGTCTGCCTCATTTTTCTCAATGCCATAACTCAAAAAGTTATGAGTAGATTTTTATAAAATTAACTTGCGTTGTTAGGTATGTAACTAAAAGTAAATGCCCAAATTTTGGTATTGATCCGTTTGTTCGTTCGTTTCTCACTGTTTTTCATTCCATGCTTGTTAGCACAATAACTCAAAAACTAATGAATGGATCTTTATGAAATTTATAGGGATTGTTAGTAATGTTAAAAGACATAGATGATTAAATTTTGGTGCAGATCGGTTAGTTCGCTTGTATGTTTGACTAATGTTTGTCATAAAGATTGTTAGCAGTATAACTCAAAAAGTTATGAACGGATCTTCAAGAAAATTGCACAATCTGTTATTACTATCTAAAGGCACAAATGATTAGATTTTGGAGTTTATACAAAGAAAATTATGGTTTAGAGCCAAATTTGAATTTTTTGCTACCGTTGCCTCGCTTGGCGGAGGTATGCGCTCTCGGAGTACTCTAGTTCGTCATGGTACGCCCAGCGTCCGGGCTTGTATTATGCATTCGGATGCTTAAAACATGGTAAATATAGAGCTTTTAAGCAGAGGAATGAGTTAACTTATTAGCACTACTTGTAGCCCAATCTCGTAACACCGTAGGACTACAAATATTTCAACAGAAAGTGTTTCCATTTCTGCGACAGGCAGAGTCATTGCTCATTAATTATTGCAAAACATCTTAAGTAAGAGGATGAAACTTTAGCTTACTATATAATTAACTATTTTCGTTATAAATACATACATAAACTTCAATATAAATCGATTGACGAACTTCTTACAAACATTCAATGAAAATTTATAGAGTGGAATGTGTTCCTACATCTCAAAATATGTTAAATATAATACACATTGGTACTGAAAGCTTATTTCATTTGAAGGATAAACTATTATACATGAATTAAAAGTAGATGATTATTCTACGTATTCAGTCACTCTATTAACGATCACGCCTGAGACGGCTGAAAAAGTACGCATGCTTGTATTAAGCTTAATAAATTCACTATCAACACCTGAAAATCGAATCAAAGCGATAAAACGATCGTTCCCAAAGGTGCTTCGTAATAACTTGAATGGGCGGCAAATTTTCACCATTTTAACATTGTACTCGTACTTGATAGACAGCAGCTAGCCTAAATTATTTATCCACATTATTCACATCTTCCTTCGGTGCACGGGTGAGCGTGTTGGCATTACAGCCCTATTTCCATTAACTACTAGCTAAAATATATCGAACTCGGTAAACTGTTTCCATTTCTCACTGAACACCAGGCCTAGCCGGCCCGTCTACGAACTGAGACTATGTTTGAATGAAACCGGCGGGCTCTTCTGGAAAATCGCTGGCTTTTAGGAGGAAACTTGTTGAGCTATCGTTTGCCAAACATACGCATCCAAGTCAACTTAAACCCAAATGGGAAATCCATAGGCACTGGCTCGTGCTACAGAGAGATGTTCGCTAAATCCCTAAGAAGTGCACGGTTGCAGTCGACAATAGATCAACGGAGCTACGGTGGCAGAGACAAAAAACTGATGTGAGAATTCAACCCTCAGGCCATCCCAATTTTTAGTTTGGTCAGTGTACTTGCAGCAGAGAATAGATGCCAGAAACCCGGAGTCCTTTATTCAAGTTTCGTATGATCTTACATGCCTCTCGGGGAGGCGATTGCGTGATCTTCAGTGTACAAACACAGCACCCTAGTATTGCACCATAGCTACAGGTTGTATAACCAATTAACCATCCATTTATTTCCCGCCAATAGCACTTTTGCCATAGAAGTATCTGCTCTGCTTCTTTAGGATACCTTTACTGGCTTCAAGAAATAAACCATTTCCCTGCTTACATGAAGCGGGTTAATCCATTCCTGCCGAAACTAATTTTTTATTATCTTAGCTACAGCTCTACTGACAATGTTGAGAAACTCGGAGAGCGTGCGTTAATAGGTCGACGCACAGTGTACAATTTCAATATTTTGGGTTTACAATTAATTAGACTGTTTTTTTTTTTTCCTGTTATTCCTTAGTTGCTGAGTTCGCCACTTCAAGAAAATTTACCGCCACGATGCAGAGGAGCTGGAGCGAGAGGTTCTGGCTGCCAGAAGGCTACGGCTGGCAAGATTTCCATACAGTGGAAGGCTGTAACTACACAGTTGCTGAATTTATCGTGTGGTCCTTCATATCAGGAACTGTTCTTTTCATAATCAGAAGCTTCATCGTCATACCGTACATTTTCAGACCCTTAGCCATACTTCACAAAGTCCGTTCCAAGCCGTACCAGCATCCTCCACCAGTTGCTGAATTAGAGCAGTTGTATAAGATCAACAGGGCGAGACCACCACAAAAACTGTTGGAAAAATCTACCAATAAACTGGGATGGCCGGAGAGGAAAGTCAGCAGATGGCTTCGACAGAAGGCGCTGTCGTTGCAGATGACAACTTCGGACAAGTTTGTATCGTACGGATGGCAGCTGACATACTACTCCTGTTATACAATATTTGGGATTTTTGTCATTACCTCAAAAGATTTCTTCTGGGATCCAGAATTAGGATGGAAAGGCCACCCTTTCGTCAAGGTATCGCCGGACCTATGGTGGTATTGCGTGATAGACTGCGGCTTCTACATCACCGAAACTCTTACTCTATTTTCGCAGGATCGTCGCCATGACTTCTACCAAATGCTTTGCCATCACCTGACTTGCTTCGTCATCGGCGTATCCTGCATGACTATGGGCGCGGTGCCCTTCCTGGCACTCGGGATATTTCTTCACGAGTTTTGCGACATTCCTCTTTGTTTGGGGAAGTTGTTTTCGTATGCCCGTAACAGCACCGCCTCCGATGCAATGGCTCCAATTTTTACAGTGATTTGGATATTATCGCGAATAATCGCTTACCCTCTACGGGTTTTAATACCAGGATACATGTCATGCATCGTTACCGGACACAACTGGTGGCCGGGCTTGGTCTGGAGTCAAGCCGTGTCCACAATATTCTTTGTGCTCAATCTGATGTGGACTGTGGAGTTGTACAAGGCAATAAAGCGCAAGCTTACCAGCCATGGCCCAGTTACTGACGATCGATCTTCTCAAGAAGAGCTTTCTGCAGATGAATCGAACTCAATATCATATAGTAACAATTCGATCCGTCACCGTTGTAGTAATGGGATGGATCTCGCACAAAATATACAATCAGGAACTACAAAATTCAGGGGCTAGCTTAGAAAATCTAGGGATGAAATTGCTCTTGTCCTCTAGAGTCAAAAGTCCTCTGCGTACAAAGTCCTAAATCGTACAAATCAATGAGAAGTCAACTTTCACTTCGAAAGTAGTAGGTTTAAGAGACCTAACATTTAGCATCAGGGCCAAATCCTACTAGAAGCTAAATTTCAGTTCAGCGTCAGCAGTTTCAGAGAAGTTCAGAGGCCAAACTAATATTTGCTTTCTCGCAGAAGTAGCGTTGTTCGAAATGTTGGTTAAATTGAGACTCTTCAACATATTTGGAGACTTTGGAAACTTCAATGCAAGCCCTGGCACAGCTGTGTACAATAACCTGGCATGTTTTTAGAGCATAATATTACAGTTGCCGATATTTCCTCCAAATACATTTATACATATTGATAATAGGAATGATGCCAGTTCGCCTAACCACAACGCTATCTCAATAACTTTTCACCATAGTGTTACTAATTACAGCTAATATAGGGCAGTATTGTCCGCATTCTGACAATTTGCCTCTTTCCTGTGATATTAGTTTATGCCATCCATTACTAAAGTGCGTTATGAGCAGATCGCTTGTTAGCGCGTAAATTGAAAGTTCAATGATAGTGATAGGATTCTTGTCGTGCCTTCCAGCTTAGTTTGAATCACTGTCAAGAGGAAAATATCAATAACTGATATATCTACTCGAGGAGAGTGATAGACAAGCTGCCATTCCTGAATTTCGGCAGCGCCTCCTGATGTCTGAGAGAAGAGAAGCAATAGACCATAATGTCCATAGAACGTAAGATCACAGCAATATCTTTGTTTGTAACCTAGAAATAAGAAACACTCTCTTGTGTACCATGTAGCATTTCAATATTGTATTGTCTCTGTGAGTATTAAATAAGGTTTATTATTATTAGCCCTGCGGTGGTGGGGATGTTTCAGCACCTATTTTTTTTAATTGCTCGTAATTTTGAAATTACGATTTTTTCTCTCTCTCTCTATGTACTTTCAAGACTTATTGAAGGTGTAGCACACCAGACACGGCACAGTTGTGTCGTGATTTTTCTACAAGATGCGCATCAGTTTTGTGTTACGGTGTGACCAAACACCACAAGTGACTAATACCGATATCTATTGTTACGCAATGTTTTTTTTCCTTTTCCAGTATATAGCACTTGCAAGAAACATGTATGCGGTAATCACTGTAAGATAACTGTGTAACTGTGACCTGCCCTGCGTAAGAGAAGCAGGCAGTGGCAAATCGGTGTGAACGGAATTGGTTATGCTATTCCATAGGTGGTGCATAAATTGAACGGTAATGGTTATATTTTGAACTCTCATATATGGTTTATAGAGAAGTTTACTTCTGTTGATCTATTTTTGTAAATAAATTCTCAACCACAGAACCAGTTGTATGATTAACCCTATACACAATTTTGTATTGGGGTCTGCAACCATATTTGTCAACGCCACGTCTCCAACGCAAGGTTAATATTGAATAGGAGAAACGTACCAGGATGGAATGAACATGTTGGTGAACTTGACGGAGCAAGTAGACAGACATTCAATATGTGGAGAGAAGCAGGGGGCCTTGAAATGGCCAACTGTGGGTGCAAAAAAAAAGTCCTTTATAATTTGATTGGATTAGATATTGGAATTTCACCATTGGAAGGAAATCTACGGGAACACGTCCACATTTTGCACTTTTTTTCCCTACTTTTTTGAATACAAAATTATAAGAATTTTTGAGAATCGAAAATCAATAAACTGCTTCCGAAAAATTGCAGTGTTGCAAACACTGAATGTTTAGAAACAAATTAGAACTATAGCTCAAAAAACTATTAGAGGAATAAAAATCTAAAAATACCCTCTAACGGGAGTTTTTGAGAAGGGAAGATATGTTTTGAATAAAAAAAAAATGTCTCTAAGCAAAAGATATACTTTGTACTATTGTACAGAAGCGTTGAAAATATAAGTGCCACACCCTCAATAATTAAATTTTTTTTTTTTTAGAGACTGTCCGGACCTTGAAACTAGCGAGCTGGCGTGATCAAGGTCGAGGTCACAGCAAAAAAAAAAAAAACTAAGTAGCAAACTAACCCAAAGCAGAGGTGTTCATCTCTAGAAGGGGAGAGCTAAAAGGCTAATGAGCGTGGTACGCGCTTGGGGCGTCCTTATATAGGTAAGGGTCCAACGATATGGGATGCGGAGAAATAAAGCATGTGCATTCGGAGGAGAAATTTCAGTCAGTCATGGGGGAGGGGGTGTCTAAAAAGCGAATAAACAGAGCTGTGTGAAGGGGCAGGATGTCAGCTCCAGCACAGGCGGCCCCTTCACACAGCCCTGTCCATTCGCTTTTTAGACTCCCCCTCCCCCTTGACTGACGTTTTTCCTCCGACTGACCCCAAGCGTCCCACGCTCATTAGCCTTTTAGCTCTCCCCTAGTTAGTTTCGGCCCAAACATAGCTCATTTGAAACTAGAGCACTCTGAGTGCGCATACCTCCGCCAAGCGAGGCAACGATAACAAAATATTCAAATTGGCTCTGAAACCATAATTTCCTTTGCATAAACTCCAAAATTTAATCATTTGTGCCTTTTGATAGTAATAACAGATTGTAAAATTTTCTTTAAGATCCGTTCATAACTTTTTGAGTTATACTGCAAACAAACGTTATGGCAAACATGAGTCAAACATACAAACGAACAATCAGATCTGAATCAAAATTTAATCATCTATGTCTTTCAACATTACTACCAACCCCTATAAATTTCATACAGATTCATTCATTATTTTTTGAGTTTATGTGCTAACACACATAAAATAATCAGTGACGAATGAACGAACGAACAAACGGATCATTAGCAAAATTTGGTCATCTACTCTTTGTTATTTAGCTAACAATTCATGTTAATTTCATAAAAATCCATGGATAACGTTTTGAGTTATGGCATTGAAAAACATGAGGCAAACAAACAAACGGATGGACATATCTTCATCAAAAGGTAATCATCTGTTCCTCCTGTCATACCTAACAATTCCTGTAAATTTCGTCCAAATTGATTCATCACTTTTTGAGTTTACAGACAAACGGAAAAACAGACAAACACGACGAAAACATAACCTCTTTGGCGGAGGTAATAAAATTAGTCCTTTTAGATTCCTTCAACTTCCTATCACTTTTAATTCTGATGATGGGAGATTGATAATCCCGAAACGTTACATTTTAGTTCACTAACCGACCTTCCATTAGTGATTTATGTTAGCTTGATGTAGATAACAGAGTAATGAGGAAGAAAACAGGTAGATCTCTGCCACGAGTTGATCATAAATGCACGCAAGTGCAATTTATATTCGCTGATCTACGGAGCCCAAGAGTTTGCAACTCCTTGTGGAAGACGAGTTCTTAGTTGCAGAAAATACCTTTGTCAATGTTTGTCAAGTCGATTTTTAAACGCGTTGACCGTCCCCGCACCGACAACGTCGGATTGGAGTCTGTTCACTATGAAATACTGAAAGAACTGCAGGTTTAAGGTTGTTCTTCGTGCTTTACGCTTAATTTTTTTTTAATTGTTTCGCTTTCGATCATTATGGTCTCTTCCAAAAAGTCCCGCTGTAGGTACTTCGTTGAAGCCAGTCAAATACATGAAAGTTTTTATAAGTTGCCCCTGAGTCGTCTTTGCTCGAAAGAGAGATCATGCTCTTTCGTGTAAGCGAAATTTGTATGGCTTGTTTTGCAGCTGAGGTGTCAATCTTGTAGCTCTGCGTTAGGTTTTTCCATGGAATCGATATTTTTGCACAGACGCGGCGACCAAAATTGAATAGCAAATTCTAAGTGCGGGCACTAGCGCCTTGTACAAAGGAATGACGATGTCCTTGAATTTTTATTCGAAATTCCTGGTGATGAATCCCAGTACTCAACTAGCCATTTTCACACTCATATCAACTTACTGACTGTGTTGTAATTTGTTTGTAATAGTTATTACCAAGTCACGTCGTTGGGTGCCGAGGACGTGGTGCTTGCCTCTCCCATCCAATAGAATTACAAAAGTCGCTCGCAATTTGGTAGGGCGAGGCAAATGAAATTTGCATCGAGTACAATGCAGTAAAAATGGCAGTAATGAATATTAGGCCTAGAAGAAGTAGCCTACCTGTTCATAAACATTCTTTTCTCATCGTACGTAAGCAGCTACGCTTACTTCTGTCACTAACTCATTGATAATTTTTCTGATAACTAGGACATAGAGAAAAAACCCGAAAGCTCCATGGAGTTGGTAACACGTTAAATATAAAATTCGGACACTACTCTGAAGAGGTCAACTGTCAGTTATTCCGGACCTATCGTCAAACCCACCCACCCCCCGTCCCTGTACTGTAACTCACTTTTTTCTGTAACATAGAGGTGCTGCGCGTTACTTATAACGATATATTCTGCATAGTAATGAATGTACCAAGGTCTAATAGCGCAAGTCTAATATTTCTTCAAAGGTACGCCGATTGTCTCTAAGTCAAGACCAGGAAGTGCATATTGAGCTTAAAAATTAAATTGGAAACTCCAACAACTCGCTGACAAAAGTCATCCGCAATGGCCCTTGCTATAAGGGATATAGGACGGGAGTGAAATTCTAAAGCCCAAATTCCACCGCACACCGTATGTCCGCTACGTGTCATAATGCCTGTCAGAATAGCACTCGAAAAGTTATGAATCGATATTCAAGAATATTATGAAAACTGCTATTAATATCTAGAGACACAATATAACGAAATGATAGAAAGGAAATCCTGGTTTCAAGAACTATTTTTTTTTTTAAATGCATTTCTTGGGAAAAGAAAACGGTCTCAGATCGCAGTGGTAAATATTATTATGGATGGAAAGTTAATGAGACCCAAATGAAGGATTAAGTAAGCAAAATCCATTAAAAATTAAGCCATTAACAGCAAATCCCGGTAACGTATTTCATGCAGACCAAGACATACCGTGGCAGAAGACACCGATTGAACAGACGAGTTTAGTACCCAACAGTCTCCAGTGTGGACGGTTGTGCATAAGCAGCAGCATGTGTTTTTCTCCCAAAGACCTTGAAGGCAGGGACAGAAGAAAACAGGGGAATATGCCAAGCTGGAGTCGCGAGACTTGTCACTCGTGAGCGTCCACTGAGAGACTCCACACTACGATCTCTGAGTCTCACATTGTTAGAGCATAATAGTCCCTGCTTTTTCATAATGTAATTTCATATTTAAAGCAGGAGGAACAGTGTATGTCGCAGACAAAACCTCAGAGCAAAGCACCGAAGCAGAGTCATTTCCGAGAGAATAAGTGCCAAACTCTCCCTCATTAACCATTAATTTCTTGCGTGGTATTAGAGACATAGAATATATTGACTTCAAAATTAACAACAAGAAATTCACTGTTAGTATCCATCGTCCGCGAACGAACATGACTTCAACTACTGGGATACAATTTGCAGCCGGGTACGTAATATACCTACTGCTAAATTCTCGAGGGCTGGACTTTTCGGGAGTCCTTGTGGGGGATGAATGTCTATTGGACATACCTATTATTTGACTGGTCCCGCCGCACATAAGCTGAATTCCTCTTTTAGCTTCTGCGGCTGCCCTCAGTTTTGATAGGGAGGGGGGGGGGCAAAAATGTCCTGAAGTGTACGAGCATTGTGCTGGCAGTCTTAGGGTCCGTTCACACTACAAGCAGGGCGGCGCGGCGCGAAGCGGCACTGCGCGTAGCAACGTAGTGAGGTGTTCACATATGAGCGGAGCGGCGAGACCTTCATCAGTGGCAAGGGAGGAGTTTGTAAGAGCGTACCTTTTTGCTAGACAGCAAGAAAAGAAACGGAGACACTGTGTGCATCCTGTCAACACAAGACGAGAAGTGTATAGAAAAGACCGCCATCTATACAAAGAATTACGTCAAGATGAGTCGCGACTTTTCGCATAGTCAAAAATGAAACTGGCCACTTGTGATACACTTCATTCCCTTATAGGAGGGTAATTGCAAAATGGTGAGAAAAATTGATCATGAGTTTTGTACCATGATTCAAATCTTGAGTTTTTCATGCTTCATGAATTAATTTACAACAAATGGTTTTGTTATGTTTTCAATGGAAATATGTAATAGATTCTAGCATTACACAAAATACATTAATGAATAAAAATAAAACGCATTGAATTCTTTCTAATGAAATAATAATAAAACTACTCTTATACAATGAAAATGCATAAAAAACAATTGTATACAAGCAAAAACTGAAACAAATCAAATAATTCGAAAAAAGTCGCTTGACTTTGAGACGTGAAAAATAATAATAGTTTTAAGTTAGGAAGTTTAAGGCTCCCTTCCGAGCAGAGCGATATTAAATTAGATGAGATAGGCGGCAGTAGACGAACCAACAGGCCCATTCTCAAAGAGACACCGAAACTTGCGCCCCGGCCTTCTAAGAGCTATTGCCATTAAGTGAGTAGGATATAAACGACTGGGGGAAAGNAGGGAGAAGAGTCTCAGCAAAAGAGACGATCACGAATACATGAAATTATGATCAATAGCCGCTGATATGCGGAGTTAAAGATGTCAGACAGTGTAGTTGGAGCGGAAGAGAGAAGAAAACGGACTTAGGAAGCCCCTGAGGCTTTAGCCGTTATCACAGAGGAATGAGCAAGGGACGTATATTATGTTAAGAGAAACGGGGAAAACATGTACGAAGGTGTTCCCACCACACAGGATCAACGCGCATGGGAAAAGCAAGTCGGAAAAGAAGGGGAAGAACGTAATACAACATGAGCAAGTAGGAGTAAGAAATCAGCAGGAAGGAAGCAAAGTGGGCACGAAAGACAGACAGCCGGGCCCCATATATATAGCGCCCCACTGGGTATGATGAGATATTATAATATCTCATCATACCCAGTGGGGTGCTATCGCCTACTTTAAGAACCACTGCTTTACCCCGTTTTTTTCCGGTGCAATGGGCTGGCGTTCAATATTCGAATGTTTTTGAGCACCAAGAAAAACCTTGTTGAAGTTCGTTTTCCTAAACATCCCGAGTAGCGAAAAAAGTGTATTTTGACAGAGTATATATGTTCACTTTTCGCTGTCAACGGTAACATCTGCTGTTTTCCTGATATTTATTTATTTATTATTTTTTTTTTTTTTTGAAACTTCTGTGTTGTAGGCTAATTGGCCCCATAGCATTCGATGGACGAACCTAAACTAACCTAACCTTATGGCCCATCCTATGCCCACTGAAGGGAAAGAATAATAATAAAAAAGGGCCCATTCAGCTATTTAATAGCAATTAAATTTTTTCCTTAATTGAAAAACTCGTGTAGGTAAGCAAATTAAACATTTCTTTCATACATTACCGGTACCGGACTAGAAGTTTCCGCAGGCAAATAGAGACAGAAAAGCGTCTTGTGGCTACTCAAAGAAGAGTACAAATGAAATACATACCTTCAAATAATAGTGGATAATCGCACTGGACGCTTGACGCAAACAGTAAGAAATACGAGTGAATTTCCCGAACTCGCCGATCTGCTCTCCTCCTCGCCGCGACGCCCCGTCTGCAGTGTGAACGCATGAGCATTTTTTCATTCATAAATATATAAAAATTAATGGCCCTATGCTCTGCTCTTTCCGCGTAGGGCAGCGCCGCTTGTAGTGTGAACGGGGTGCGTTCACACTACAAGCGTCATGTCGCGGACAGAGCGGAGTGTCAATAATGTTTAAGTACATTTGAATGGAAAAACCCTCATGTGTTCACACTGCAGGCGTAGCGTAGCGGCTAGGCGAGGAGGAGAACAGAGCGACGCGTTAGGGACATTCACTTGTCATTTGCCGCTAGCGTCAAACAGGTGACTGGTAAGTAGAGACTAAAAGTAATTGACATCTATAATTGTGTACCTAGGATTTGTCAGTGAAAAACTTATCTGGAGTGACATGAGATTCATTTTTAGGTGCAAATCACCTCTATAAATGCCCATTGATTGCTGTTGTTATTGTGGTTATCCATAGTTATTCCAACTTTTATTGTATACTGCTCCTACAATTTTCATTAAACTTGCACAGAATGTTTATTATGCTCGAAGGAATTTTTGAATTGAAATTTTCGAGAGAAAAAAATCTTTGTTTTTGGACTTCTAATTTTGCACGCGGCTTTGCACCTGCAGTAATGTGAAAATGTGAATTGCACTTGTTATTGCCTCCGCCAAGGAGGTTATATTTTCGTCGTGTTTCACGGTCTGTCTGTATTGCTGTTTGTCTGTCTGTCACCAAAATAACTCAAAAAATTATAAACCGATTTGGACGAAATTTACAGGAATTGTTAGGAATGTTAGGAGGAACAGACGATCAACTTTTGGTGAAGATATGTCCATCAGTTTGTTTGTTTGTCTCATTTTTCTCAATACCATAACTCAAATAGTTATGGATGGATTTCGATGAAATTAACATGAGTTGTTAGGTATATAACAAAGAGTAAATGACCAAATTTTGGTAATGATCCGTTTTTTCGTTTGTCACTGTTTTTAATTTCATGTTTTTTAGCACAATAATTCAAAAAATAATGAATGGATCTCTATGAAATTTATAAGGGTTGTTAGTAATGTTAAAAGACATAAATGATCAAATTTTGGTGCAAATCGGTTTGTTAGTATGTATGTTTGACTCATGTTTGTCATAACGTTTGTTAGCAGTATAACTCAAAAAGTTATGAACGGATCTTCAAGAAAATTGCACAAGCTGTTATTACTATCAATAGGCACAATGGATTAGATTTTGGAGCTTATAAAAAGGAAATTATCATTTCAGAGCCAATTTGA
>LQNS02276929.1:8735215-8770811 GCA_001587735.2 Parhyale hawaiensis | reverse complement strand
CCGAATAGTTAAAACCTAACTAGCGATGGGCTTGAAATCATTTAAAGTTGTAAGAGTGTAGGTAAAATTTTCATTCTGCATTTTTATATACAATGATGTGTCCTATGATTTCAATAAAATTATTATTATTATTATTATTATTAATTACAAGAATTGCGTTAACTATAGTAATTGTAGTTTGAAAAAAGTAGAGGTTATACATAAGTGGAAGATAATAATTAGCATTATACTGGTTGAGTTTCATTATCAACAGTATAAAATGACATATCTTCATGATTTGTTTCGCATTTGTTTTCAATTTATTCATAACTTAAGATTTTTATCATGATACAAGAATCATTTTTCTTACCTTTTTGCAACTTTCCTTTCTAAAAGGAAATGAAGGATATGAAAAGTGGCCGGTTTCATTTTTAAATATGGGAAGAATCGCTACTCATCTTAACGTAGTTCTTTGTAGAGATTGTGGCATTCACCATGTACTTCTCGTCTTGTGTTGACGGGATGCATTCAGTGTTTCCGTTTTTTTTTTTTTTTTTTTTTGCTGTCTAGCAAAAGGTCGCACGTAGAAACTCCTCCATAGCGACTGATGCAGGTCCCACCGCTGCGCAATATCTGAACACCTTACCGCTCTGTTCCGCGCAGTGCCGCTTGTAGTGTGAACGTACCCTAATTAGAGAAACGGGGCACCCAAGGCCTTCTGCAGCAGGTGCAGCGTTACTACAGCTGCCCTGCGGCTGTATATTTTACGAGGCCGCTGCAGCCATCGTTTTATGCCTTGGTGGATACATCATTTCTATCTCCTACGGTGCGTGTCCTGTATGCTATGAAATACAATCAAGGAACTTTGTTTTGTTTAATCCAACCTTTCTGAGTTTTGAAACAGGAAATGTTTAGGTAGTCGTTGGGCACTTAACAGGAAAATTAACGGGCTCAAGACAGATAATCAAATTTCAGTCATTCAAAGCAAATTCGCTATCTAGTGCATTCAGATTATTTTCTCTTCGTTATTTCTATTTATGCGAGTCTGTCGAATTCACTAACCATCTCTTAAGTGAATAGTCAGATAAGCTCTTCTGGTCTCTTGCGTGTAAAATTAACGAGTCCGGCCGTCAGAAATGAATACATAGAATTTCGTTGCTACCTCGCCATTATTTACTCTCAATGTACTAATTTGAGAATGAAAGTTACTCTTGTACTCTCCATGACACGCAATAAATGAATATATACATATAAATATATTGTGTATTTTGGGAGCAACTTTTCTGATATGCAGGTTTGATTGAAGGCGACTGAAAGCTCAGTGTTAATTATATGTTTATTCGATTTCTCTAATAGTCTCTAATAAATATATATATATATATATCAGTAGGCGATACTGCACTGAATGCTCTGTCAAATTATAGAATCAAGCCATAAAGCACACGATCGTTCACTGTCTACTCCTCCCAAATGAGGCTGGCGGCAAATGGGTAAAACTTCAATAAAATCTTTTTCAGAAGCACACATATATGAGTTCTGGTCAATGGTAAACTGCAAAATTGATTATTAGTAAATTTTAGGCTGTTTTGCTGTTATAAGGCTCAGTGATCATCGTCTTCGTCTACCGTTACCTTTCTATACACGAATCTTTATTTCTTGCTGATGAACACATTTCTTTCATCGCTACGAACTGTTTACTTGTCTGAGGTCCCTAGCTATAATTACTGTAAAACATTTTATCGAAGTTAATTCAATTTACCATAAGGCACACTTGGTATATTGAGTGAGAAGTAATATAGCTGTGGTCATGCATGTTCCCCTCAGATAACAAAATGGGTTTTAAAACGTTTTCTCAACACACTTTCAATTTATTTTGAGAGAGCTGAACTTTTCACGGCAGAACGAAGCTGCCACGAGAAAATTTTATTTAGTTATTTGTAGATATGTATATATTTTTTGCTGGCGGACACTGAACCATTCCGAAGTTTAATACCTCTCAGATTTCTCGCAGCATTATCACGATGTGAAATTCTTTTCGTCGAGGATACAGGTACTTATGTGTGTGATTTGAATCACTTTTACTCACTAATATTCTGTAGAAAGCAGGGTTAAACGATATAGAGTACTTCCTGAAATTCTTTGTACCATTTCTGTAATACTTATTGCATCCAAAAGTAAATCTAATTCTGTGGATTTTTTCTAATCAGAAAAGGATCGTTGTATGTGTATTGCAATAGCTTTCGCCCTAATACTGTATTGTTTAAGCAGTTATTGAATATAATATTAGATAAGTCGAAGCTGCATGCACAGCAGCGCAAGGGGAAGGATAGTGAGCAATGTTGCCATGTTTCGACTCTCGCACTTGAGGTTTGAGGTAGTTCCCTTGGATTAAGGAACAGGCGCTATTCATCGGTAAGTTAGGTTAAGAAGTTGCATTAGGTGAACTAAAGTGAGCTCTAATAGCGTAAGGTTAGATTGTTTCACTGTAAAAAGTGAGGACCTTAACTAACCGACCGTGGAATTTCCATGGGTCCCGCTAGTCTTCTATACTATAATAAGAGAGCCGTCTGTCCGTCAGTCCGTCCGTCTGTCCGAATCCTTATTTTCCCCTATCTAATACTAAAGAAAAAATTCGAAGGCACCCAACTTTTTTCTCCAGGATACGAACCAGGGAATTCCCGTTTATTAGTGAAGGCCTGGTCACGGGCCTTTGTGAACTTGGTTGCTTTTGTGCACTTGGTGGACAATGTGGACTTGGTGAAGTTCGTGAATTTTGTGGACTTGATGGACTTTGTGAATTTTGAAGTAGTGTGAACTTTGTTCGATGGGATGGTAAGATGTTTTTAAATACATATTTCATGACTTATTCAAAAAAGGGTTGCGTTTGGTGCACTAGTCTATACTATAATAAGAGAGCTGTCTGTCTGTCAGTCAGTCCGTCCGTCCGTCTGTCCGAAGCCTTATTTTCCCCTATCTAATACTGAAGAAAAAAATTCCGAGGTACCCAACTTTTTTGTTGCGGAAAGGGTATCTTGGATACGGGGAGGCACTTGGGCGCTTGCCTGCATGCCCGTGTTTGGACATGTTCATTTTCAACCGTGCTACGGGTGATGTCACTTAATTACGCCTCATATAGACTATCAACCCTTTTGTTAAGCTGAGATGTTTTCAAATATATATTTTTATGACTTATTCAACAAAAGGGTTGCGCTCGGTGCATATTAACCCTTTTGTTGAGCTGAGATATTTTAAAATATATATTTTTATGACTTATTCATCAAAAGGGTTGCGTTTGGCGCACTAGTCTATACTATAAGAAGAGAGCTGTCTGTCAGTCCGTCCGTCTGTCCGAAGCCTTATTTATCCCCTGTATAACACTGAAGAGAAAATTCCAAGGCTCCCAATTTTTTTTTTTTTTTCAAACCGTATCCATGATACGTGCCCGGGAATTCCCGCGGCTGTGAAGGCCTGGTCACGGGCCTTTGTGAACTTGGTTACATTTTTACCCTTGGTGGACAATGTGGACTTGGTGAAATTCGTAGACTTTGTGAACTTAGTGGACTTTGAGAACTTTGTGGACTTTGTGGGCTTGATGGATGTAAAAGTATCGTGGATTTTTCGATGGGATGTAAGATGATTTCACATACATATTTTCATGACTTATTCAACAAAAGGGTTGCGTTTGGTGCACTAGTATACTATAATAAGAGAGCAGTCTGTCTGTCCGAAGCCTTATTTTTCCCCTATCTAATACTGGAGAAAAAAATTCCAAGGTACCCAACTTCTTTTTACCAAAAGATGTAATCAGGCGGTATCCAGGATACGGACCTCGGAACGGCTTATTAAGTACTCTAGGCATGGTCACAGGTCTCTGTGAACTTGGTGGCCTTTGTGTACTTGGTGGACTTTGGGGACTTTGTGGACTTTGTGGACTTTGGGGACTTTGTGGACTTTGTGGAGTTCGTGCATTTTGTAGAAATGCGAACATTTTTGATGAGATGGTAAAATGTTTTCAAATATATATTTTGATGATTTATTCAACAAAAGGGTTGTGTTTGGTGGTCTAGTAACTATAAAATCAAGCAGGCTGGTAGATTTTGCATTGCAGGGCAGAGTCGCAATTACGAAGAGCAATCACGCAATCTTTTGCAGTAGTTTCACGATCGGATAAATCAACATCATAGTATGGAATAATTAAAGCAAGATGCATACGACTCGTGTCATATAGTTAGGGAATTCTATTTTATCAACGTTTTGGGTGAAGCTCCTTTCAACCTCAGTGTGCTAATTGGATAGTTTTCGGTTACATGAAATGTGATTCTATGGACCTCCTTCCTTTACGCCTATGGAATACCTCTCTTCGCCAAATAAAATTTATTGACGAAAGTGTAATCAACAAACGTGCATGCAGTTTCCCTTTATTTGAAACTACTTAGGGAGTAGTTACAGAATTTAGACAAATTGTTTCGTTATAATACCGAAAATTTTAGAACGACTTGATCTTTATTAAAGCAAAAAGTTACAATTCTGGCCAATTTGACATACTTTATAACAGCGGAAAGTTTTGTATCTTGTTCAGAATATTTACACAATATAAACTGAATTGTAACGAAGTAACGGTGGTTACTGTCACTAGTAACGGTCTCGACCACCAATATCGTGTACCGGTGCCCATCACCGATCATACATAGAGATTAGAAAGACATGCAATCGGGCGATAATTCTTTATAAACAAGCCACTGAATGCAAAAGACGATCAAAAAGTCCATTAAAGATATATTAGCAATCTTTTTTGCTTCTTGAAAATTTATCGCCAATGCACGGACAACCTAGCTTTTCAACAGCAGAAGTCAGAAGATTGAACAGCTGTGTCACCGTAGAATTGGTGGTGTTGAAACTCGTCAGGGATAGTTGGTAGGTACGTGGCTGAATGCAGATTGCTGAAGCCATCTTCGCTCGTGTGTGAACGCTGGATGGATACTCAACGTAAATTTCTTGCCCTCGATGTATATAAGACAAATAATTGACAGTTCATTAACTCCACCAGGAGTCTCTACTTTTTCGTGTTTCTCTGTCTGTTTGGCTGTTTGTCTGTCGCCAAGATATCTCAAAATTTATGAACGGATCTTTACGAAATTTTAAGGGATTGTTAGGCATGCTAGCAGTAACAAATAATTAACTTTTGGTGAAGATCCGTTCTACCGTTTGCTAGTTTAATTGTTTGTCTAGCTATTTTTCTTGAAACCACAACACAAAAAACTATGAACGAAACTTTATGAAATGTACATTAGTTGTTATAATGTTACAAGACATGAATGATAGAATTTTAGTTATGATCGGATTGTTCGTTTGTGCGTTAGACTAATGTCGGTCAAAATGTTTGTTAGCAAAATAACTTAAAAAGTTACGAAAGGATTTTTCAGAAAACTACAGAAGCTACAACTAGTGTCAAAGGTACAAATGATTTGATACTAGTATTGATACAAAGAAAATCATAGTTCCAAAGCCAATTTTCATTTTTGTTAACGTTGCTTTCCTTGGTGAAGGTATGCGCTCTCAGAGTGCTCTATTTAGAGATGGTTTGGAAAATTTACTCCATAACTGGTTCTATTTAGGCATTGTAAGGACCAACAGTCTACCCGCACTGTTTTCCATTTTCAAACACACAAATGCTGTATGAAAAAGCTAGTATTATAAAAATTCTGGGGCTTAGAACCAGAAGTAGGTATGTCCATTTTTGGCGAAATTGTTTTTTACTCACCAAATCGGCGCTTGTGATGTATATTTTTAGTGTCACAAGTGTCCAGATATGGCATAGACACTTGCGACACTAAAAATGTACCTCACAAGCACCCACTTGGTGAGTAAAACCCAATTTCGCCAAAAATGGACATAACCACATCTGGCTCTAAGCCCGCGTATATGTTCTGCCTACAATGTGGGACTCCGAGAACGTAGTGTTAAGACTCTCAGCGTGAGAGCTCACGAGTGACAAAACTAGCCAGTCCATCTTGTGGGAGGACACACGGTACAGTGACCTCCGTGACTCACGTGTCAGAGCAGTCTCAGTGTGGAACGGCCTTAACTTAGGAATCATGTCAGTTTTCAACTCGCTGGAAAGCTGAGAGACTCACAATCTGTGACCCATGAGATAGGCAGAGATTGGTGTTAGCGAGTGCAGCCGACCTCCGTGACTCGTTAATCTAAGACAAAGAACTCTCAGAATGAAACAGATCTAATAATGTTTAATATTCCCTAAGTATTAGACTGCGTGCGTAGATGGGTCCTTATTTGAATTCATCACCGTATTTAGCTGTGGGGATTAATTTCAGTGCCAATAAATAGGTTTAGGTTACAGCACAGAGTGGTGAAGGAACGTCATCACAATCTTCTTGTTTATTTAGATCTTATGTATATATGTTGTGCGCGTTTGGTGGATATGCGCGATCGATCGATCGCGCAAATCCACCAAACGCGCGCAACATATACAAGACTTACAAGATATAAGCCAAGAACAAGTAGCTAGTCATTTCTCCTGGAACGAAGCTAAGTAATGCTGCTATCTACAGTACAGACAAGCAAGGTACGAGACCTAGAACAACAACTGCTGCATGGGTTTCGGTTGATAAAGGTCGGAAGTTACATTTTATTGTCCAGTAAATTTTATGTGTATGATTACAAGGCTACCAAGTGTCTCCAAACCTCTGGCTCAGGCAATTCGAGTAACAGCTCGAACCGATAGAGATTTGCCGGGAAGTCTTTAAGAATACTGGTTGTTTCTCAAAGTTTACAAGCTAGAAGGCGAATGAATTAGCTATTGTAATAATTTATCTGATCTTCTGCTTTCGTTATTTGAGGTGGTAATTACAAACACCAGTTTCAGTGAACGAGAAGGAAGCCAGGAAGGCGTCTAAACATTTATAAGTTGCGCCAGCATTTTACAATCTTGTATGTGCGAAAATCATAATTATATAATATAATGTGAAAAGCAAGGTCGAGTCAACAGCAACGTATTGGGAAGGGTCGTATGGACATTAACAAATGAACAAATTAAATATATATGTAATTGTACTTATATGTAATTGAACTTCTATATATATATAGATATGGGATCCCTATTCACCTTGCGTCCCATTCCAAATATCCCTTGCAAATCATTTAGGACGACACATTTTCGTCTGATTTGACTCTCCGTGTCGGTTCTGTCTTTGTCTCGACTGCTTTCAGTAATTCTTGTAATCATTACACAGTGCTCTGAAGGCGCAGAGACATCAATATAGTCCACAGTAATAAGTACTATTGCGGAACTCATATATGTTCCTGGCAGCAGCGCAGCGGCTTGTGCTGCGGGCCATACGCTTTGTTTATTCTTCTTGGACCTTGCAACTTCCCATACACCCTATAGAAATTTTCCTTGTCCGTTGCTTGCGATGCAGTATTGAGCGCCCCTCTTCTGCTCTCCATCGCCCAGAGCTTAATAGTTATTGGTCCGCATGACCTTCAGTAATCTCTCAGAGCCGCAACTGGTTAGAACTGGATCGTTCTCTACGACTAATTGTTCTCTTCATCCCAATAACCCCCGAAATAAATTAATCTGTGTAAAAGCTTTAATTCACACTGGTCTTCTTGAATGAAATTTGAACTTTAAGTGCAGTACAATACTATTAAACTCTAAATTTCTATCTATCAAGAAAATTCTTTTATTCAACAAAGTTCAATCTGTTCTTCTAATTCTATTTCTCCGTACAATTCTAGATGCTTGTAGAATTATCGTTCGTAGAATTTTCCTCGTCCGTACAATGCTCCTTGATCATACAATTATTGTACTTATTTGTACAATTATTGTACTTTTTCTCCAAATAATTATTTGCCGTATTCGTACAATTTATTCTTCTGGTCAGTACAATCATTCTCATTGTTCATATAATTATTCTCTTTTTCCGTACCAGTATTCTTTTTGTCAATAAAAATATTCTCTTTATCACTACCATTGTTTATTCTTCTTGTCCATACAATTTTTCTCCACTCAGCTCAATAATTCTCTTACTCAGTACAATTATTAGCCATATCAGTACAGCGATTCCCATAGTAAAGTAATTATCCTTTTTGTCAGTGCAATTATTCTCTTTGGCAATACAGTACAAATATTCTCTCCGTTAGTATATTTATTCTCCTATCACTGTAATAATTCTCTTTGTCAGTGCAAATATTCTTTGGTTAGTACAGTATTTGTCTTTATTAGTACATTATTCTCCTGTCAGGTCAAGTATTCTCTATGTCGGTACGATTTTCTTGGTCTGTACAATTATTCTCTTTGTCGGTACAATTATTTTTCTGACAGTACAATTATTTTCTTGCTCAGTACAATTGCTCTTTCAATCAGTAAAGTTATTCTCTTTGTCAGTACAATTATTCTCCTGTCAGTACAATCATTCTTTTTTTAGCACAATGACTATCCTATCAGTACAATAACTCTCCTTGTCAGTATAATTATTCTCCTGTCAGTACAAATATTCTCATCGTTTGCATAGCCATTCTCCTTGTCCGTATAATTGTTCTTTTTTTCCGTACAGTTCTCCTTGTCAGTAAAAGTGTTCAACAATAGGATTGCTGTTAAGTAAAAAATAAGCCAGCCTAACTAACGAATGTGTCGCAAGATCATTCCTGCGATCATCCTTGGAGGTTTGAAGAATGCAACAGTGGGTTTTATATCTGACGTTTGGATGAAGAATTTTCAGAGTGTCTGTGTATCAGTCCGTCTGCACTCAGGCTGCATCAGCATGAGGTTTTCTCTGGCTTCATTGATGTTAGGTAGCACGCTTGTAGCAGAAATCAGTTCTACAATCAATATCAAAAGTGCGCTAAGTACAGTCGCATTATAATTATTCCAGAAGTAAGCTAATAAAGTAGATTTTCAGCCTGATAGGCCAGCATACTATTTTTCTCGCAGTGCTGCCCTGTCCAGCCACAATGCTACAGCCGTTCCAGCTATGCAACCATCCTTTGTATATACAGCTTGGTGTGCGGCAATTCCCTCCTGTATACGCGCACACTACAGTATGTATCTAAAGTAGGCATTTTTTGCAGTATAATATTCAGAAAGCTTTTCAAAATCTCATGTATAGTATTGCAAGGTGGCCGCTGGTCATGAAGGAGGTGGAGGTGTGTCGCTGGTGCAACGGCCAGCCTGGACTGCGCTGAAAGAGAATGTACGTGAGGGCGTGCAGGCACGCAGTTCACTGTATTTTGCATGTCGCTGCCACTAAACTGAGATGGGTCGTGGTTCGTGAGGTCCGGACGTACGTCAGTTCTAGTTTATTATTTAGAGTTTTTTTTTGTCTTTAGAGTTTTCTTTGTCCAACGGAAAATTGCTCCAGTGTCGGTGGTGGTGTGTCGTACTCTGCCACATCATGCTAGTCGACGCTAGATGGGCTCGCATTCTCCAGCACGGCATAGCCAACTTGATGTAAATTTATTTGCCCATCAAACTACAACAGCATTCCGAGAGTGAAGACCTTAGTCAAACAACGCAATGCAGATGAAAATTTCAATACAGTCCAGAATTCAGCGGATCATTACCTAATTTGAATCATCTGTTTCTCGTAAAATTCCTAACAGTCACTGCAAATTCTTATGAAGAACCGTTCATAACTGTAAACGATGGAAAGACTAAGAAACAAATAGATAAATGGATTTAGGGATCATCGAAGTATAATCATTTGCTCCTCATGACCTTCCTGACTCAGTAAAGCCGTGCGCAGATGAGCGACAGCTTCGTTGATTTCGACGGGGCAATATTGAAGAGAGATCCATCTTGCCGTGACATGTTAATGTACTCGCAGCAACGAAAGGAGCTTAAGGTTACAATCTTTTAGGGTAAAATACCTAAAAGTTGCAGAAAAAATAAATGGAAAATATTGATTTTATAAATTTTATTGCTCGTTAATCCGCCATTTTTTTCCCTGTACATAGTAGTCATGACTGAGTGTTTTGTACGATCATGGAGTGTATGAACAAATTTGGCTAGTACATTTCTGCTGCCTACCATTGTTACAAACAAGAAACAAATTCCTATAATACTTTTGACATTGCAGACGGAATCGCAACCATTTAAAATAAAGTTATAAGAAAATAGCAGGCGTTAAATACCGTAGTCGTGAATAGATAACGGCATAACCAGATTGCAAGTTGCTTTGAATTGCTCGAGCTCAACGAAAAAGGTTAGCCTAGAGACATCCTGCTGTATTTGCTCCCCAGGCAGCCTTTTCGCGAAGTGTGGTAAAGCATTAGTTAGTAAAATACCACTCTAAGAAGTCGGGGATAAAAAAAGGCATGCCAGGGGGGGGCGACGGGGCTGTGCGCCCCCCCCCCCCCCCCCCCCNAAAGCATTAGTTAGTAAAATACCACTCTAAGAAGTCGGGGATAAAAAAAGGCATGCCAGGGGGGGGGGACGGGGCTGTGCGCCCCCCCCCCCCCTCCCCCAAGATCGATCAAAAAAGGGGGAAGTAAGTTTTGGTCCCCACGAATTAGCCTAATACTTGCTGAATTTACGATAGATTTCCATTTTTCTACAGCGTTATAGCTCGACAGATTAACTTATCATTATTGTTCCTTACTTCAATTCTCAACTGCTTCTTCCAAATAACTGAACCGATTTTTCTTATTATATTATTGGCTCAAAATATGCGGCATGATTTCCTCAAGTTTCATGTACCATGAACTTAACTCTAAAGAATTATTTAACCCTCTAGAGGTAGGACTAAGGAGACAAAATATTTGTCCTACGGTTCATTTTTTGCTTATAGGAATACTCTAGACACTTCCATCATAATGTACTTTCTCTTTCCAACCACTATCATGTACCTACCTCAAAATGCCCCACTACCCTGCTATGGTTAAGAAAAAAGTACTGAACAGATGTTTTCGGTTTATTTTGCTCAAAGCAATCATCTCAATTTCTTTTAGTTGTAGGCACCATTTTTTAACTCTAAGTAAATATCTAATCCTGGTAGAGGTGAAAACTGGGGCCAACTGACCGTCTCACCTACGTTCACAAATTTTGCCTCCGGGGAAAAAGTAGAATTTCTATCATGAAATGCTTCATCTTTTCCATCAGCAGCAAAAAGCCTCTACATTTCTCTCAATATCTTACTATTACGCGGCCAGGTTTAAAAAATTTATTTGCTGTAAACGCTCATTGTAATATCGTTTTCCCAAATTTTCTCCCAAACTACTAAGCTGATTAGTACGAATTTTGGCCTAAAATATTCGCCTTAATTATTCTCTTTAGTAGATGCGCTACTTACTTAACCCTAAGACTTGTTGACCCATGCTAACGTTCAATATATTGGTCAGAAGGGCTTGTCCCAGATTTAATTTTTACCTATAGGAAAAATCGGGGAATTTTTACCGTAAAGCATTTGATCTTTTTCTTGATCTTATTCTTGATGTTATTTCCCTCAAAATACCTTCACTACCTTGCTACTAGCGTTAGAAGCTTTTTACGGTGAAACTTTCCTGCTTCTAACTTTTTCTCCAAAATAACCTAACCGATACAGTATTTATGACTATTGACTCAATCATCTCTACCTGATTTTCCCTAGTTGCATACACTCTTATTCAACCCAAAAGATGATTTAACCCTAGTAGGATTATGGAGATGAAAAGACATATGCCCAATGAACCATTTTCTTACAACATTCTATGGTAGCTCAAAGATGGCTCCAGAAACGGCGTCCTAATTCACTCTGGACTTCAGAAATAGATCACTCCTGACGGTGCTTCTGGGGACCCGCTGACGAACTTGAAGCGTAGGAATAGGGCACCATGGTCAAAAGAACCAATGGGAGACGATACCGACACTCTAACCAAATCAGGAACATCAGTCAACAGAAGGTCAATAGCACCACCCATGAAATGGGTGAGTCCCTCAACCAGCTGCTCGCAACCACAGGCAGTTACGAAATCGAAGGCTGTATGGCCATTCTAGAGTCTAACCATTCCATATGGTGACAATTGAAATCACCCATAAAGACAAACGCAGAACTCCCATTCAATGACAGAATCCTAACCTTTGACAATCAAAACCCTATCATCAGCAGACGGACTACGATACACTGAAAGCAAATAAAAGTTCCTAAGCGAGCCACAGACTCGAACCACCATCAGCTCACAACATAGACACTGATATTCTCTCTGTTTAAACACAATAACACCTTTAGAACCGTAAGTAGCCTGACCTCTAAATCCAGGGTGCGAGTCTAGCAACCTTAATATTGGCCATCACCAGTTCGGGCTTTGGCCGAAAAGAAGAAAAGGAAAAGAACATCAGGTGGTACTGCCGGATGGAAGAGAGAGAGGAGCAGACTATGGAAGATTGAGTACCCTGCTATAGCACCAGCTTGTTCATCTCCTCTCAGGAATGCCGTTGGACCAAAAAGGTCTAATCCGCCTTTGGAGTGGCATTTCCTCCAACTGAGGGGCTACCCAGAGCCCCAACCCAAACCTGGCTCATGCGAACAAAGAGGCTCCCGGGGGTTAGACAATGGGGGCGGCCTGATAACGCACAGAGAGTCCACAAGAGCAGCCAGAGCAGTCAAAACCAGGACGTCATTATATTTTTTCAGACGCTAAAGAACAAGAGCGTTACACAAATAGTGCTGACGCGGTCTAGGGTACAAATAACGGTAACGTTACCAGAAGAAACGTTCCGTTTCCTAGCCAGGATAAAAAAGGCATCCAAACCTGAGCTAAGTTCATTTCCATTTTTCGTGTTATTCTAAAAAAAAATTATGCATTGATTTTCCCATTTGTTCAATTTTTCCACTTACATACACCATTAACTTACCCCTAATAGGCCTAGTTCTGACAATCTTGTCAGACTCAAGAGAAGAGGTGAAAATTTTTATGCAACCAATAATGCTTTAATAACGAGAAATAGTGAACAGCTCGCCTGTTACACCTTCACTGTGAGAGTCAAGTTGACTTTGAATAAATGTGAAGCTGATCAAAGTAATTCTTTTGGCATGAAAATGATCAAAATCGTTCCATCAGTTTCTGGGCCATATTTAATTGGAAATTGAGCTACATGTTTCATTCATTAATGAATCCCCTTTTGAAGTTCCGACAGTGTTGTGGAATACCATTTTTTTAAACTATATGATTGCTGTAGGCAGGCGAGGGATGAGATAAAGTACGATGGTTGTATTTAAAGGGAAAAGAATTTTCAAACTAGAGCACCCTGAAAGCGCATACCTCCGCCAAGCAAGGCAGTGGTAACGAAAGATTCAAATCGGCTCTGAAACCATGGTTTTCTTTCTATCAACATCAAAAGCTGAACACTTGTGCCTTTCAACAATATTAACAGTGTCGGTAATTTTATTGGAGACCCGTTCATAGCTTTTTGAGTTATACTGCTAACAAACAATTTAACAATCGTTAATGAAACACACAAACAAACAAGCCGATCACCACCTAAATTCAATCCATTATGTGTTTAAACATGACTAACAATTCCTGAAAATTTCATGAAGATCCATTCATGATTTTTAGGTTATTGCGTTAACAAACATTTCTAACAACCCATGTAAGTTTCGTTGAAATCCATCCATAATTTTTTGAGCTATCTTGGTGACAGACAGAATAACAGACCGACAGACAAACCCGATGAAACATAACCTCCTTGGCTGAGGTAATAAAGATGGCCATGATCCGTAGCAAAGAAATAGTAACAGAAACGCAAACTGTGTTTTACAAGAAATAATTTTGTATGACTCACTGGATCACAGTTCCAATGTAAGTTATCCCCAGTGGCGAATCCAGGCCTGGTTCTTGTGAGAGGCGGGGGGGGGGCAGCAAATGTTATCCTCAATGATGTCTGACAATGGCGTCCTACGACCCAGCAAAGGCATATTGCTGTTGTGTATATATAGAAAAATTATTATATAATTCTAAATTGATTTAATAATCATCAGAATAGTTGCTATTTCCTCACTTTGAGCACTATATGTACTGTAGTTATACACTGGACCGATTTGTAGGATTTTAGTCTTTTTTTTTAACGTTCGTTCCGATTTCTTCTAGTTGCATGCACTATTACCTGAACCCTGCGACCAGTGCCTGTCTTACCAGATATTGATTAGATTAGATAGAAGGCAGTAGACGAACCAATAGGCCCATTCCCAAAGAGACACCGAAACATACGCCCCGGCACTCTATGAGCTAGAGTTATATGAAACTAAATTACAATGGGTGACAACGTTTAGGTATCTTGGCATAGTGCTAGGCAATAAACTTGCCTTTTCATACCATATTAATGAAGTTTTCAGCGAGGTTCACAAGGCAAATGGTGCCATCTACGCCGTGAGGAAATACATGTCGAGAGAATCACAAGTCCTTTTGTATAATGCACTGGTGTACCCTCATCTGACACAAGCTATCATTATTTGGGGAGATTCATCACCTCAGCTCTTGAGGTCATTTATAATTGCAGTAAATTCTATTCTTTGACGTATATTACAGGTAAAGAGAAATAACATCAATAATGTCCCTCTTATGTCTGTAAACCCAATGTATTACCGCTTAAAGTTGTTAATACTTTCTGACACCTAGAATTATTTTCTGGTGAAATTTCAATTCAAATCCAGAGCTATTTGAGCAATACTTTGCAGATTTTGTCCCG
Organism: Parhyale hawaiensis; assembly: GCA_001587735.2. NCBI lineage: Eukaryota > Metazoa > Arthropoda > Malacostraca > Amphipoda > Hyalidae > Parhyale > Parhyale hawaiensis. Next base: position 8,756,152 of record LQNS02276929.1, on the reverse strand, counting down.
GTCGCACTTGTGCCAAAAGCTGGGTGCAACACCCCGTGCAACCGTGCACCCGAGCGAGTGCGTTCGTGCATACGTATAATGTAATGGAAGGACGCCCACGCCTTTCTGAAGTTGCCACATACCACCATTCTACAGAACATTCTTTATAGACATGAGTTTATTTAGATAAAAAACGTACCATACTTAAAGTTATATACTTATATATTGCTGTCGTAAGTGTCGTCAGGATATTTAGAGAGAATGCAATTAGTATTTAATTCTATTACGGATATATAAAAAATATTACATAGCCCTGTGGAACTGAACAAACTAACGGGAGTGTATCAATAGCCAAAACAAAGAAATGTATCACATTTCGAAACTGTTCGTACCGTGTCAAAATCGTTCGATCGTACGCAGAAAGCAATTGCGAAGAAAGCTGTGGTTTTTGGCACCTTCTGTGGTCGGTTTTGCAATTATAATAACCGAATGAGAAATTAATACGAAAATAAGTTAAAATCATTGTTATTTGCTGGCTGATAACTGTACGTAGCTGATGCAGTTTAAATATAGAATATATAAGGAAAATAAAATACAGTAGTTTTCGTTATTTTTTATTGAATCTTTGCATTAAGATTGTTCTTATTGATATTTTTGCTTAAACAGCTATTCCTTTTGTTGAAAATGCCACGGCCTTTCAATAGAACAGCCTTTCCTCGTGAGATCCCACGGTCCTCTTGTTGAAAATTGTGCTGCCTGCAGTGTTAATAGAAGTTGCCAGTCGAGACTTGGTTTTCATTTTTCCTAATCTCAACTTCAAACACTGTAAGCCCCTTCTAACTTCAGATGAATCGAGCAAATCTAGAGTATTATTTACAGTTCTTGTGTCGAAGCCTGCTCAGATAATGGAGTGTCTTTAGAAGTATCTTGCAGGGGAAAGTCAAAGATGTCTACTTCTGAAGGCACAGGATCCCGTGTGGAAACTTCTTGCTCCATATCAGCAGCGTTACGCGGACAATTCCCAAGAGTAGATATGCAATCACAGTTACTTTCTGTTGTCTTGAAATCCTCAAAGAATCCTTCCGTTGGTACCTTTTCTTCTCCGACTGCTACAACAACAAGATATCTGCGATGTGAAGGGCAGTTACAGACGTTCTGTGGAAGACGCAAAGCGCTGTACTGCGAACATGCAACCGTTTGTTCAGTCAGTAACTTGTCCCTATAAAATAGTGAATGCATAACGGTCGTACTGCGCAGGAATTAAGGAACATATGGAGAAACAAGTAGAACTAGAGCACTCTGCGAGCGCATACCTCCGCCAAGCGAGGCAACGGTAGTAAAAAATTCAAATTGGCTCTGAAACCATGATTTTTATTGTATCAACTCCAAAATCTAATCATTTCTGCCTGCTAACAAACGCTATGACAAACATGAGTCAAACATACAAACGAACGAACCCATCTTCACCAAAATATAATTATTTATATCATTTAACATTATTAACAACCCATATAAATTTCATAAAGATCCAATTCGTTATCTTTTATTTATTGTGCTAACAAGCATAAAATTAAAAACAGTGACGAAAGAACGAACAAACGGATCATTACCAAAATTTGGTCATTTACTTTTCGTTATATAACTAACAACTCATGTGAATTTCATAAAAATCCAATCATAACTTTTTGAGGTATGGCATTGAGAAAAATGAGGCAGACAAACAAACGGATCTACGGATCTTCACCAAAAAGTAATTATTTGTTTTTCCTAACATGCTTAACAATCCCTGCAAATTTCGTCCAAATCGGTTCATAAGTTTTTGAGTTATCTTGGTGACAGACAGAAGGAGAGACAGACACGAAGAAAACATAACTTCCTTGGTGGAGGTAATTATTAGTTATATGATAAAAATGATAGGGTGACCCTTGTGACTCATGAATCAGGGCAGTTTCAACCTATAGCGGCTTAAAAGCCGCAAATGAGGACGGTGTAAACACCGTTTAAAAATCCATCTAAAAACTCAGCTGCCAGTACATTATATACTACGACAAATGCCAGCGGTGAAGTTTCGAAAATAGGTCTTAATTTTGAGTAATTTTCAATTCCCAGAATGTATGTTTTGGCGATGTTGTCGCTGCGACAAAAACATTTTTCCGAGAACCAGGAACGCTCGCATTTTGTGCTCTAGCAGCAGTTTTCGAAGAAATAGTGGCTCTACATGTCGATATTATTCGTTTATATGAAAAATTTATTCAGTGAGATAGGACTTGCTTGAAATAAATGTATAAATATGTGAAACAAAACAAGTTGTAACTCACATATTCAAACTTTTGAGTATTATTCAAGAAACTGTATCCGGATGTATACATGAATAACTGTGTGTCTTAGAAGGACTTTCCATTCACATAAGGCATTGTTTTTCACAAATAAACTGTTAATTATGCGTCGGAGTACATCTGGCTTAAAAAAATGGTTCAAAGAGCACATTTCTATTGGCCGGTTCGCAAGCTACTCTTTTGAATTACATACGCTCGTACTTAACAGCGTCCGCAGAGGCTGCATGTGAACATTACACCAATGAAAAAATCGCTTCTTCCTGAGTTCTATAATGTGTGCTCCACACTGAAGAGAGATTAGAGACTCTTCACGCCAATATTACTGAGTAAACTAACTGGACGGCAAAGACTTCAAGAAATCTTTCAGTGAACACCCATTTCTGTTAGTAGGAACATTGTTAGCGCAACATTAGGATGTTGTGAAGCACGAACGTAGGGCGAGAGACAGCTGTGGCCCTAGCGTTAGCCGGACACGGCGGGTGCAAATGCATTGAAATCCTCGTAATTTTATTGATATTATTGAAAGGAGCCAAAGTAAGGGAGCTTATCAATACAGTTCCTTTCCTTATCATTCACGAGCTCAAAATATTGTAGTCATCTTGTTGATGAAGAGATTGGAAACCCACTAGTTCGGAGCTCTGCATCTTCATCGGAAAATCACAAGCATTTATCTAATGTCTACGCGTATACAGTAAGCGGTGTCGGATATTATCGGATAAATGCCTAAAAATTTCTAATCTGGCAGCACTTCCACTTATTTTCAGCCGTGAGTCCTCCCCGGGCTACTGCAGCGCCAGAGTCACACTATACAGTTGCACGCTCAACTTTATGCGAGGATGTGCCGCTGCACATTGTCTCGATGTGTATTTTAAGTAGGTATCATAGATACTGTAGTATCAGCTACATGCGAACTGCATATCCGCATATCAAGTTGTGCACATGATTGTATAGTGTGTGTGAACTCACGATTTCTACTGCAATCGCCGTACAAGTTTTTCTAACATCACCACAGTGACGCCTGGCTGGCAGCGTCCGAAGATTTGCTCAGCATGCAAGCGAGCCAGTTTTTGGGCAAATTTAGAAGCCAGTTTTTGCCCCTGCCCGTATCCAGCGTACAACTGCTATGCCATTCAAAAGCTATTTTCAAATCAGTTTTGATGAAACTTACGCTCTTGTTACGAAAACAAGGCACCTAGCCAAGTAGTCAAAACTTGTCAGCAGTACGTTATCAGTCTCCCTCACTCAAACTTAAATTTGCAGTTACAGCTTTGAGAAGCTTCATTTCGACGCATAAAAATAGAAACTTGAACAATTCATGTAAAAACCAGGGCCATGAGTTGGCACAAAAACTGGGGTGAGTGGAATCTGGATAAGTTGACAGGATTATCCTAGGCCAGGAATGGGTAAGGTAAAGAAAACTTTACCGCACTCTCTGTTGAGACATCCTCAGCGCTGGTTCGTGTAGCAAGTAAAGGTCAGAGCAGTGTACGGCTACAGTCGATCACGAATCGCCCAGAACCATGCCGCCATCGATGGAAGGCTCTTTTGCAAAGACCCGTGTACCCCTTACCCTCTCCATTTCTGGGAAAAGAATTTCCACGGTAGCTGTTTATGCCTGGGTTGGCCCTCGAACCTGTTGAGTCCAGTGTCATGAGTTCAGCACCCTAGGCTGCCACCCTAGGCTACCGCGGGTATCGGCGATAGGTGTCGTTCTGATCCGTGAGGAATTTTTTTTATTTCTAGTATATTGTTAACGCACGTTACGCGCAATGTCGTGATAGTTCATTAAAGTAGCAGCTCTCCCGCTGGTCAGAAAAATGAGTATCACTTCAGAAAAGACGGGTTTGCGTGCACAACGCCACCTGGACCTCATCCGGAGAAATGTATCTAAGTTGTTGTTGGTTATGAGTTAAGGGACAGACCAGTTGAGAGGACATCAACGAGTTTAAAGGCAACGTTTAGCGTATGTATGATGGTGTCTGAACGACTGAATATTAAACTGAATTTACATTGAGGAATGCCATTATTTCAACTTTCTTACCATTTTCTAAAGAAATGTATATTTTGTAATTAGAATATTCAGCAATCTCCATTGATAGAAATGTTATCCAATACAATTTAGGTCATGTACAGCTATTTTTACTGAAGTACGTTCGCCTTGCTTACGCAGAGCAATATTTTTGTATTATCTTATTCAGTAATAGGAATTAATAGGAATTTACAATTTCTTGTTGCACACTGTTCCCAGACACTGTGACTTAAAGATAAGGAGCAACAATGTTCGACGATCAGAGAAAATAAATCTGTATCATTAATTTTACCAAATAGGATATGATGTCACCGCTCATCTTGACAATGTTCTACCGGTACATCATTACTTAAAGACCTATTTAATGAAAGTATAGCGTTACATTGCTTTTTTATGAGCTTGAAGGAACAAACTATGGACATTATAAGGAGCGTACAGCTACATTTTGGGAATACATAATAGTTATTGACATAGAATGAAGTTTCACCACATTAGATTGGATTAGATTATATTAGATAGGCGGCAGTAGACGAACCAATAGGCCCATTCCAAAGAGACACCGGACCATACGCCCAGGCACTCTATGAGCTATTGCCATTATGTTAGTAGGATATAGAGGACAGAGATTATGCAGAAATGTGGATTCCCTTTCTTCAAGCATCTTCGAACGGCGTAGATCAACAGATGAGGTAGAAGATGATGTTTCAGAGGACGTTATTGAAGCAGAAACATCCTCAATAACCCTTTATCCAGGCTTGCAGGTAATGTGCCTCCCATTGCTATAAACTTTCCTTTTGATGATGGCCCACATCCTCTCAATCGGATTCAAAACTGGGCTATTTAGAGGTCATTATTAAACCAGTGTCCTTGAGCCAGCTTGAGGCTTACTGAGTTCTATGTACAGAGGCATTATCATATTCGAAAACCATGATCTTTGGCAATGATAGGGGTTGGTCCAAAAGCTAAAGCACGAGGATGTTGTCTCATAACTAACACTTGACTTCTGAATCAAACTACTCCTTAATTTCACCAATGGGGCGATTACTTGTAAACTACTCCTTGGATTACTTTGCATGGTCTGATGAGGACCACGCATTTCTGTTAGGAAACAATGTGTACAAGCCCATACATATGTATCAAAATTAATATATATAAGTATATATCAGCGGGCATATTAAATTTACCTAAAATCTCAACTCACTTCGCTTTGTATCTGAACATTTGAGATTTTAGGTAAATATAATATGCTCGCTGATATATACTTATATATATTAATTTTGATATATATGTATGGGCTTGTACACATTGTTTCCTAACATTTCACCGCTGCCCACAGCCCTGTGCTTTCATTGCCATGCTGATGACGAATTTGAAATATGAGTTGATGCCCCTCCACTATCCAAGCAGATGATGTGCCATCTTCCCCATAGAGGGTAGCACAGCACTTATCTGTGAATATAACATTCTTGAAGTCAAGAGGTTTTACCGATTGGCTAAGAACTTTCAAGGTTTTTCAACACGTTTTTTCACCCATTTCCGGGTGGTGAACATTATCAGCAATGCCTGACTCGTCTCCTGGAGTATCTTTACCGTCCGATCCTTCAGTTTGTTATCATCCCGCATCGACAGCCTTCTCAGATGATTCTGTGTGTGTGTGTGTTTTGCCCTCTCAGTTTTACCTCAATGCGCAAAGTCCTTGCTGCATGGTGCGACAGTCAATGATTCATGTTTACCTCTGCCAAGCAAGTAACGTGTTTGCGTCGGAGTTGGTCTCTATGATGGCATGTTTGTCTCTCTCGTTAGACACCCTAACAAAGTAAATGTAGCAAAGCAAATGTTGACGGCAGTGACACGGGATTTCTCCTCTGCGAAGAAATATATATCTGCAACAGGTGTATTATTTCATGTTAGTCGCTTGACAAATGAACAGCAAGAGCCCAGAGCAAAACCAAAAAACGGCTTTGGTTCACTCCTGCGTGGGATAAACCTCTCGGTTCATCTACTGGCAATAATTATCTTCGTCAAGGAAGTCATATTTTTTGTAGTGTTTGTCTATCTGTCCGTTTGTCTATCACGGAGATTACTCAAAACTTTATTAACCTATCTTTACAAAATTTACAGGGATTGTTAGGCATAAAAACAGTAACAGAAGATTAACTTTTGGTGACATTTCGTTAATCTGTATGTTTGTTTATCTCTCTACCCAGTTTTTCTCAAGGTCATAACATAAAAAGTTATAGACGGATTTTCACAAAATTTACATCAATTGTGTCACTCCGTGTAAGATATTTCTGCACTGCAATTTTAAAATAAACCTTTTAAGTCCTTTATTTATTGAAATTGTAGCAACATCGTCTCGCGAACAGTTCTTTTTAGATGATTAATAAAGTAAAAGTACCTAATTTCAAGATGGAAATGTAACCACTTTTCTTATCGGCTCAAGTGCTTTTCCCTTTATAATACTGTGCGAAGACTATGAAATCTGCTCGGGTATGGGGAAGTGTGATTGGATGGTTTATATCTTTCAGGTGAAGTGTCGGAAACGTTGCCTATCCTATGTGGCAGCCAGCAGTGAATCCAGTGGGGACCCGTGAGTTACTTTAGCTACTAGCTGGACCTGTCTTTGTGCTCCCGCTGCTACTTTCCACTTTCACATTTTAACTTAGGTCACTTTCTGTCTTAGCTTTCCTTTGCCCATGCACGGTGATCCTATGTTAAAACGCCCCGTGCGCTTGTTCCGTTGTTGTCTTAGTTTCTATATGTCCGTTCCCTTTCTTCTCTTTCAACAGCCTTATATCGACTAGACGAGGTTTGAACCGTCAATACACCTGCAGAGTTAGGTGAATATCCACGACACCTCATAAGTGGGGAACCGAAGGTTTACAGCAACGTTAATTAGGCCGTCGGGAGTGTCTCTCCTGCTCTTTGCCTTCGGTTTCCGGCCTTATTCTTGCGGTTCTTTCTGCAGTTTCCTATTCTTTCCTGCCTCGCAGTTTTCCCATGCGCGTTGATCCTGTAGGGGAGCACCCCCGTGCGTGGGTGCGCGTGTCTGTCGTCGTGCTGCGTGTCCCTTCTTTCTCCCTCTGTGACATCACTTTTGTTGTGGAGGCCTGGGCTTTAGGTTCTGAATAATGAATACAATCCCGTACGCGTTTGCTTCGGGTGGGGCGCTAATATGGATGAGAGTTTATTATCTTTATTTACGCACTGTTTTTTTTCTATTCACTCTATGCATATAGTAGTTTCGTCGGGACACCTTGCATGGGAAATCCCGTGAAGTTTGTAATTCGACAAACTTGTAACGATACTTTTACTGAACCGGGAAATTTTACGTTGTGTGCAAAGATGTCTCAGTGACTTATATACGTTCCTTTAGTTAGACATTCAGCGATATTTTACGGTGTATGTGATGTGCGCGTTTGGTGGATTTGGACGATCGATCGATCGCGCAAATCCACCAAACGCGCACAACATATGCAATGGTTCCCTGCATGGGAACCCTGCCCTTCCTTTAGTTAGGTTATCTATATGGCCGGCTTCCACCTCCTTTATTTTCTTCCCTTTTCATGCACGCTTCATNCGATCGATCGCGCAAATCCACCAAACGCGCACAACATATGCAATGGTTCCCTGCATGGGAACCCTGCCCTTCCTTTAGTTAGGTTATCTATATGGCCGGCTTCCACCTCCTTTATTTTCTTCCCTTTTCATGCACGCTTCATTGTATGCCCTGTTCCCTATTCAGATGAATTTAATTGGAACGTTTACATTTGTTGCAAACAGTTTAGTGGCCTACGATGATGTGTGGAATAGCCAACATGAAATAGATTTATTATACTGAACTAGGTACAAGAGATTACTTTACGTTTGTGTAAATATACAGTTGGAAAAATGGTCTCAAATAATATTAGATTTATAGCAATAATTCTCAGGTTTTAAGTATGTGCCTAGACGGAAAAAATATTCTCACTGTCAATATTTGTCAAAGTTGTAAGCTGAAGATTAGTGTTATACCACAACCAGTACTTCTCGCCTTATAAGTTATAGGTCGACCGTCCCCCGATACAAAGAGTTAGTTTTAATTTTCTGTTCTCCTCTTTTATCTTATGCAGTCAAACAAAACAGCTTTCTCAAACTGGGCACTGTGTGCGTCTGGCCGCGATTCCTTTACACGATATCAAGGATTAGTGTGTAACAAATTGTTAGGTATAATATGAAGAGCAAATGACCGAATTCTCAGATGATATATTTGTTCGTTTAACTGTTTGTCACTGTGTTTAATTTTATACTTGGTAGCACAATAACTCAAAAAGTTATGGATTGATCTTTATTAAATTTACATGAGTTCTTAGGAATGTTAAAAGACATATATACCTGATTCAATTTTGGTTATAATTGGTTGGTCCGTTTGTGTGTTTGACTTATGTTTGTCATAAAGTTTGTTAGCAGCATAACTCAAATTACAGAAATTGTTAATACATTCAATAAGCTCAAATTATTAGATTTTGGTATTGATACGAAGAAAGTCATGGTTTCAGAACCAATTTGAATTTTTCGTTACCGTAGCTTTGCTTGGAGGAAATATGCACTTTCAGGGTGCTCTCTAGTTTACTCTAAAGTTAACATCTGCTACCCGAGGCTCTGGCCCACTCTGGAAAATTAACTTTCGTCTTAAAGTAAATAAGCACGCGTCTAAAAGTAAATAAGCACGCATCTTAAAGCAAATAAGCACGCATCTTACAGAAAATAAGCACACGTTTTATAGTAAATAACCACGCATCTTAAAGTAAATAATCATGCGTCTTAAAGTATCAAGTTCTACCCAGTCAGAAATTTTCGATGGAAGCACCGGCAATTATAAGCACCAATAGGCACCCAAATGACGAAATTTGCCTATAATTTGCCTCTAATTATCGGTCCTGTATAGGCGGGATATGTCCGCTTTTCTCGCCTATAACGTCAGTGACGTTTTCGCTGCTTTCAGCCGAAAAGCCATCCTTAACAACTACTGGCGACATTAGTGGATGGCTATTAAAATACAGTCTAAATTTCTAAAGTGGAAGCTACTGGCTGATTTCTAAAAGCGAAAACTCATGCTCGACAACAAACGATTTCGCTAGTAAGACAAATCTGTGAACTTACTACTGATTTTTACCACAGCGACATGTAGGGCTTAAGAATCTCCAAACGTCTGATTAAATATTCTCTTGTTATTTTTGTTTATTACCTCCGAAGAGGAACTTTTTTTTATCGGGGTTTGTTTTTCAAGAAGATAACCTCGAAAAGTCATGAACGGATATTGATGAAATTTATAGGGAATAGTAGGTGTGTTAGGAAAAACATGATTAACTTTTGGCAAAAATCCGTCCACCCGTTTGTATGATTCCCTGTTTTTTGTAACGTTAATAAAAAACTGCTGACGGATCTTCAATAAATTTGGAGCAATTTTTAGGATGGTAAAATCCATAGGTGCCTAAATTTTGTGGGTGAATGGTTCATTTGTTTGTTTGTTTGTTTATTTGTTTGACTATATGTGCATACTGTATTTAGCAAAATAAAAAACCCATGAATGAGATTAATAAACAGAGAAATGTGGAAGAATCACTTGTAATTATCATCAGTATTAACACTAAGGATTTTATTGAAGCTCGACTCGCTTCCAAATGTTTTTCTGGTTCTCAGTAAACAACAGAAAAATGCACGTTTTTTTTGTGGTTGTTAACTCCAAATTTCTAGAGATTTTCCAAACTTGGCTGATGGACTTACTATATAGTCGGCTAACATCTTAGCGTGTCATTTGGTAGGTATTTACTTTAAAAAAAATAACTACGAAGCGTTCAGCCAATTTATACTGCGTTCGGGGAACAAAAGACAATGTTGTGAATACTCATTAAGCAGGTGAATGAATGAGGTCGTTCAAGGAGTGACTTGCTATGACATAGAATGGGGGAACGTCATAATCCCTCTGGACTTGGCTGTCCAACTTTCAATAGCAAAAATAATGGGAATACATGCAGAGAAGTATGTTCTTTACGATAAAAAACTCCTGGTTTCTTCTCTCTAACGAAGTATTATTTTAGCTACAAAGCAATAGTAATTAATCGTAAAAGACACTATTGTCCATCACAACGCTGTTGTTCATCTGTTGTTAATCACAAACGACATTGTGCATTGACGCATATTCAAACGACAAGGTAGTTTACAGCTAACTAATTTTTCTTAATGGCAAACAACCATTTTTCTGTGTGCATCCTCAGTACAATAAACTTTATTACCCGTACGTTCATTTCTTGCCCCTTCTTCGCACAACTGTTACTGCGACCTCCACTACAATTGTTTTAGGTCAATAGCATGCGTACGAAGATATTTACCTATTGTTTCCTGTATAACAACTGCTCTGTGCGCCACAAGGAAAGAACTGTTCGGTACTAGGATTCCATGCCTGTTCAGGTCCGCTAGCGAACAGAGAGGGAGGCTTTAGCCAGGGCTATGGTTGGATAACGTATGGGTTCACTCATCGCCAAACAATTTTGCGATTGTTTTGAGCACCTCCTTGAATGACGTCACTTGGAATGAAACTTTGCGAAGTAATTGGCAGTCGCGAGGTTGCGACAATTTTGCCTGAATATAATAATCAATTCAGGTAAGTTACGAATATTGCGGCAGACTTCCAGTTAAACAATATCTCTCTCTTTCAAATTCGTAAAGGGCATACAATACTATATTAGTCGTTTCTTTTCTTGTATGTTAATGCTGTTTATTACCACATTATTTTGTGTGTATAATATTTTTATTCGAAGAAGGAAACTAGTTTTACGGAGTATAATAATTTCCCTCATCTATTTCTGGCAATCACGAAGTTTTAGCACCTTCAAAATGCCAGTGAAAGGAATGAGCAGTTTGTAGTCGATCCACGTGACGTCACAGCTAGCGGAAATGCCCGGAGCTTACGAGGAAATGGGCGGAGCTTACGACTCAGCCTATGCAGGGAAGAATTCGTTCAGACGTGTTTCAGCCATGAAATGACATCGAAAAGTGGAGATGGGTGGCTTTAGGGTAACAGAAACAGTAATATCTTCTGCGTGAAAATTGTTGTCCTAATACCTGCAGGCATTCACCTGCAATAGGGCGAAATACCTATCTTGAAGCGGTGACGCGTGCTTGTTAAAAATGGGAGTTTCATCATCTCCGCATCCGAATGCTTTGATGTACCCATTTAAATAGCACACACTTGCAAGGAATTTTGAGTTTCTGTGTTTTAGTCTGAGCAACACCTAATTAATGCCAGCGGAAAGAGTACTATATAGAACACTACACACGAATATCTATCATTGGTGCGATGCCAAGTCTATCAATCCATGTTCACCAAGTCTACTACGTATGGTGTGTACGATTATTATTATTATTTAACATTTATTTCTCCACAGGCGGGAGGTGTTCTTGGATTATTATGTTACAGCTTACATTAAAAATTTTTGTGTACATTCATTTCATAGCAATATTACAGCTATAAAATCCCAACGTAATCTACTTGGCTCAGTCCCATCACATACCAAACGAGTTATTGAACTGGCTCCGCAATTGTGCTACCTAACGATCACCCTCGCGCGAGAAGCAAAATTAAATATAATTATTTTTTTGCTAATAGTACAGCTTGTTCAATTAAAGTAAGGTAAATGTAAAATGCAGTTATTGCTTCCCAAGGATAGATCTACATGGCTTAACACTATTTCACCTGATTGCCTAAATACTATTACATACAATATCATCCAATAGGTATGGCGGTATTGTACAGCATGGCCTACAGTACAAACTACAGTACAGACATGTAAGTTTGAAATTCTGTATTTATGTATCATAATATGACGGCTTTCATCAAGTGAATTATTATTTCCGCCAAAGGGCGATCCGCACAGTGATGCTAGTGAGCTAGGAGGCGCAATTAGGAATATCCTATCTCGAATTCGGCTCTCCTCTGCAAATATCGTATAAGTTGGCACAGTGCACTATTACTGGCAGGAAAACGGCGTCAAAGAATAGAGAAAAACACTCGAGTGGACGGCCCATTTCATCCCTACCACACGAGAGAGACTAGAGGTGCCCCGCGTACGAGATCAGCAATCTCGATCAACAGTGCACCTCACGGAACAGAAGGGGGGAAAAGAGGTAGAGAACCTACGTAACCTTATAAAACTAACCTTTTCAGCAGGAATTGCAGCCAGCTGCAGCAACCCCCGCTGAGAAAGCCCTTAGGACAGCCCTCAAGAAGGCTCTCAGGACAGTCTTTGGGTTCGTCCGTTTACCAATTGAAACTACCACAGTATAGGATTAGAAAATCAGGCCCAATTCAACGCATGATAATAATAAGCTTCTATCTGAAATATGAGCACGCAGTTCTGGAATATAATTCATGGTTACCATTGAGGGTAACTCCATATAACAAAAATGCAAGTAGTCCTGTAATTTTGCAAATATTACAGCTTATTACATGAAGATAGGGTAAATGCAGTCATTTCTTCCCGATGATACATCTGCAAGGCTTAGCACTATTTCACCTGATTGACTCAATACTATTTCATGCAAATATTATATGATTGATGCGACACGTGATGCTGGCGCGCTACGTTTACTGAGTGTCATGTGTACGATGACTCCTCATTTCAGAAACGTTCAGCGGTGGCGGCTCCTGAATGATGTTCAGAATAGCCAAGTCACGATGTTCAATACTCAAGATCTGAAACCCGTTTGGATCTAAAGGACGGAAGGAATCTTTTACCGAATCGAAGCTTCTCTCCCTCGTAACATGACAGCATCAGCGAGAGATTTCGCTATTTCAAAGCGTCTGCCAACATGTCGTGCAAGGAAAAAGAAACTACCCATGAGACCTTGTTCAATTTTTACATATTCCGTTCTATTGCTAGCCACCCACGACTTGCTATGGAGTTTATTACACGTGAGCATTGAATGCGTTGGAGGTTTAGGAATCACTGGAGGGATAATATAACATGGCATGTATAGTATTACACAGGATTGAACCAAAGGCGTTACGGCGCTAGCCATATTAGTTCTCCAGTTGGAGGACTGACACCATTAATGGATTATTCTTGGTTTCTGCAGTTCAGTTCATTAGCTATCAATGTTCCCAGTTTGGAACACACGTTAAAACATGCTATTCCTTTTAGAACCGCAACTCTCATTAACCGTTAATAGGTTAAGTACGTACAGCCTAAACTCTGTAGCCTTTACTTTTATCCACGTCTGGTGTTTCGACAGCACAGCTTAGGGTGTCCTGTCATTTTTCGCACTGTTCATTATATATACCAATTAATTACAAATTTTGCTTAGACTTTAAGAGACTGAAATACACCATAGCAGAGATGACATGAAATAACTAATATGGTAAATACTCTAGGAGCATTAGAAAACAGCTCTTCTAGAAGTAAAATGATTAAATTTTTTGTCGCTAAAGCGTCAAGTTGACGAAGACGCCTAAGTGTTTACTCGCACAAGCGGAACGTTGGGGATCGAGCCAGTTGTTAGCAGGTAAGTTCTTGAGCTTGAAGCGCTATGTCAGAGTTGGTGCCTGGATGCTACTACGGAGGTACTGACCATACCCTGCTATGATGATGACCGGGGAGTCGCAGGTCTCTTCTCTTAAAAGCTGTGGCGATAAATCTTAGCTGACCTCTCACAAGTTTGGGTGCTGATGTTAAAAGCGCTTTCCTCTTCAGCCGAGGACGCGGAATCAAAGTTCAACTTCCCACAGAAGCTATGCTCGTTTTGAAACATTCTACGCCGAAGATATTTCGCACTAGCGAACCAAGGAGCAAATTCTCCCTCAAAAATTCTAAACTATCCCCTACATTCTGCACCTCCTGAGGGCATAATTTCTGTACGATCCGCCACATAACTGCCACGGTGACGCACTGAATTGTTGATCTGCGATCTGGATTCTGATTCATCTTCCGAGAGCTCTTCTTGAGACGATCGACCGTCCGTAATGGGGCCGCTGCCGGCAAGCTTGAGTTTTATGGACTTGCATATCTCCACAGTCCATATCATATTGAGCACAAAGAATATTGTAGACACTACTTGAATGCACACCAAACCAGGCCACCAGTTGTGGCCAGTGATGAAACAAGCCTTGTACAAAGGCACCAGCACTCTTAGTGGATAAGCGATTAATCTTGACATTATCCAGATCAGCGCAAACGGTGCGGCCATAGCATCAGCCCATTTATTGTTGCCGGAATACGAAAACAATTTCCCAAGACATAGAGGAATGTCACAGAACTCATGAAGAAATGTTCCGAGCGCCAAGTAGGGTACCGCGCCACTCGTCATGCCAGATACGCCGCTGATGAAGCAAGTCAGGTGATGGCAAAGCATTTGGTAGAAGTCATGGCGACGATCCTGTGAAAATAGAGTAAGAGTTTCGGTGATGTAGAAGCCGCAGTCTATCACGCAATACCACCATAGGTCGGGTGATACCTTGACGAAAGGGTGGCCTTTCCATCCTAACGCTGGATCCCAGAAGAAATCTTTAGAGGTAATAACAAAAATTCCAAGTATTGTATAACAGGAGTAGTATGTCAGCTGCCATCCGTACGATACAAACTTTTCCAAAGTTGTCATCTGCAACGACAGCGCCTTCTGTCGAAGCCATCTGCTGACTTTCCTCTCCGGCCATCCCAGTTTATTGGTAGATTTTTCCAACAGTTTTTGGGGTGGTCTCGCCCTGTTGATCTTATACAGCTGCTCTAATTCAGCAACTGGCGGAGGATGTTGGTACGGCTTGGAACGGACTTTGTGATGTATGGCTAAGGGTCTGAAAATGTACGGTATGACGATGAAGTTTCTGATTATAAAAAGAACAGTTCCTGATATGAAGGACCACACGACAAATTCAGCAACTGTGTAGTTACAGCCTTCCACTGTATGGAAATCTTGCCAGCCGTAACCTTCTGGCAGCCAGAACGTCTCACTCCAGCTCCTCTGCATCGTGGCCGTGAATTATCTTGAAGTGACGAACTCAGCAACTATAGAAGAACAAGGAAAACAAAAATGTTTAAGGGATTGTACCCCCAATATATGGCAACTATACACTTTAGTAACCTATTAACGCACACTCTCTAAGTTTTTGGACATTATACATCCAGCAGCTCAATGCCAAGGTTGCTGACTCCGCTGACTATCGAAACGGCGGGAGTTCGAGCCCATATCAGGGAGGGAAGCCTTAAAGCTCGGGAATGTACAGCGTCAGCAATTCTATTACTGGTCGTAAAAAGAGCACTAGCCTGAGAGCCGGTGGAGTTATTGTCCATCTTGTATTCCGTCTATATAACGCCATATAGCCCGGACAATCTGCGTTCCACTACAGCCGTACTTTCTACTGGGTCCAAGTGGGCAATTACCTGCGGCCAGAAACCAGTGCAGGTGGGTTTCCTAGTAGGGTTATGCGGTCAAGGCGACTTTCCTGTTAAGAGAAATAAAGGATTTGTTTATGCGGAAGGAATTAAAAATAATTAAATTGTTAATTATTGCGTCAGCCAAAGATGTCACACGCCCAACGTGAATGGATAAAAGAGCGCACTGTAGCAGAATAGCCAGCCTTTAGAGACAGACTGATATAATGTCTGGTCCTCACTCATAATCTCTCTTGCCACAAGCGCGCATCAAGCCTGCCTACCACTTGACAATACCTACAGAGCGCAATCTGTAATAGTGAGTCTACTAATAGTGAGTGTGTTCATCAAGAGTATCTGTATCCCAGCTTACCCTGGCCCGATCTACGGCGGTTCGCGTATTATAACTATACTCCCTATGCTAGAGATATTGAAAGAGACTCTTGAATTACCACAAGTGAAGCGAATTCAAGATACATCACAATGATTTACATTGGTGACCGAGCATCCGTCATATTTATTGGAAGCCAGTATGTGCATCATAAAACACTAAGCTGGTGCTTGTGTGGCGAAGGTGCTATCGGTAGGAAAAAAATTATTGAAGGTTATATGCCCTATGCCTGTGGCGTAAAACTGGGGTGCTATGTTTGCACACTGATGATCACACTTTCGCTTTTGCGTGAGGCAGATAAGTTCTTCTGAAACCTGGATAATGGAGTCAAGGTCTTTGGCACTTATTCTCTACTTGCACGCCTCCGATCTAACGAGAAATATGGACGGTGTGGTGTTCGAGGTTGTCACACATAGCTTCCAGCCTTTGAAGCCGTAGCTCTATTAATCTATTATCTACCTCTGTGACGTAGCGAGCATCTACATACAATATTTATCTGTTGCTAATTTCCCATTTAGGTTAAAATGAACTTGAATCAGTACGGTTCACATGTGATCGCTGAACATGTATTTCCTCCTAAGGCACTGTTTTTTTTTCAGAAAGTACATCCATTTCAGTGGGACATAATCTCAAATTTTTGGTGGGCTGGCTTAAGGAATAAAATACGTATAGCTGACCGGGCACTTTTTCGTAGCTTGCATTTTATGACGATAATAATAATAATAATACTAGTAATAACTTTTTAAGATCATTGTAGGTTCACTAATACTCTTACAATGCGTAGTAAACAACTTTATTGCACTAGTCTGGGGCCCAGTCACATAAAAGAGGAGGTCGCACAGAGGGAAAATGCATGAAATTACACTCAGCCTATGCCTGCAGACGTAAACATGATTAGCACTGAGCAACTTGTTCTCACACAAAAACAAAATTGACAAAAAGGCAGTAAGCACAATTTCCTAAAATTTTGTAGAGATTTGCTGATGACGCTTGCTTACCCCTTTCCCGTGAGGTTCAAAAGCAGCGTTTTCACGAATATCAGTATGGCTAAAGTACCGATATAGGGTAACTTGCCTGGCAAGGGGATAGCAAAACTACTAAAATAAAGGCCATCAAAAACTCAATCGTGAGTATGGTAATAAGCTCACATATGGGTCTACTACCCCTAAGGTATAGAGCATCATCATATAAATTTAGTGGCTAAAATAAGGATCAGAAAGAAACCTCGGAGACGAAAAATATTACCTTATTCAGCCCAAGGCTACAACAAATAATATTTAAGTGGCAGGTAATAACCCAGTAGCTAGAGGTCAATCTGATCATGTGAATCAATGATCCAACACAGAATCCTGGCCTACTGCAGCTTGAGCGCCCAACTTTGATGTAATGTGGCTTTCGATCTTAACATCCGCAGTAATATTAATAAATTTGCCGACGATACAAAACTATGTCATCCTGTTACGAAAAGAGCCGAGCTCCAACAAGACCTTGACCACCTCATGGAATGGAGCCCAACGTGGCAGATGAGCTTTAATGTCGACAAATGCTCAGCAATGCACATAGGGCTGATGAACCCTTCACCCCCATTGCAAATGAACGGAATGGTATTGGCTGCTGTCATCCAACAACGTGACTTGGGAATCACTATTACAAGCAAATTACAACACAGTCAGCAAGTTGACACTGCCTGACATCTCTGAGCTCATCATATCAGCGGCTCTTGATCGTTCTTGTGTGCATTCATGATCGTCTCTGTGGCTGGGATTCTTCCCCTTTTATTCTCCTCTTTTCTTCTTCTTCTTTTCTCCAGTCATATATATCCTACTAACACAACGGTAATAGCTCATAGAGGGCCGGTGCGTAGGTTTCGTCGTCTCTTTAAGAATGGGTCTATTGGTTCGTCAACTGCCTCTTATCTAATCTAATCTAACCAAAAGCACGACTCCATCTCAAAAAGATCATGTCTAGCATACGGTGGTTATTGAATGTCTCATCCACTACGAATTTGCAAACAGTCAAGCCATTACTGCTAATCTCTATTGTGATCAACTTCGTTGTTTGATAGCTGCAGTGATCCAAAAGCGACCTTCTTTAGTCAACAGCAAGGAAGTCATCTTCCATCATGACAATGCTCGCCCACACACAGCGCTTCTGACTAAAGCTCTCCTAGGAGAATTTGGTTGAGAAGTTTTGCCCCATCCAGCGTATTCTCCTGACTAAGCGCCCTCTGTTTATCACTTATTCCGGAGATTACAACACCATTTGGATGAACCCTAGTTTGGCATCACGAGAAAAAAATCATAATGAGTTACACTTATATTTTGCATCAAAACGCATTTATAAGCTCATTGACAGATGGAATCAAGCATAAACCCCACCATACATTGATTGGACACTGAAATCGGGCTTCTCGCAATTGGACCTGGGGGCCGATTTACGTAAGTGTTAAGTAGTAGTAGTAGTAGAAGTAGTACAAGCTTTACTAGCGCATCAGGGACACAATGTCTACATTGCGCTGAACTAGTTCTGTAATTTAGCACAGGCAGGCTCGTGCACCACTAGGACACGAGGTATGACTCGTTTTAAATTATCAATGATTTTTGTCTCGATTTTTCTGTCGGGAGGTCTCAAAGTGGCCAGTGCGCTACAGACAGGAAAAAGGCGCAAGTTGTGTCATCTCCAATCCCCAGGCACGGCTGAACACTTTCGCTCAGCTACGACGCCCAGGGGAAAGAAACAAAAAACAAGAAAGTAGAAGTCGAACGGGAATAGGTCGGCCACCTTGATCAGTGGCCACCTCCCTTAAACAGAAGGGGAAGTATCGAGAGCCTACTTAACTTTATAAAACTACCTTCGTCAGCAGGATCTGCAGCAAGCTGCAACATCTCCTGCGGAAAAGGCATACAGGGACCCTTCGGTGTGTAAGGCCTAAATATATTGTGGCAGCGAAAGGGCCCGCCAGAATATACCCCTGCGGGCACGTAAGTGTCAATATGCGATTATTAAATGAGTTCTAATAATCACAGAGACCTCAAACAAAGATTAATTCCTTCGTTGTACCATAAGGAATGCGTTGCAGAGCAGGGAATCTAAATTCCCGATCATATATCTTCTGTAGGCGATATACATCATACCTTCGGACTCCCAAGAAAAATTGAAAATTCATCAGAATTCCAAGGAGTATTAAAATTTCATAGAAAAAATTGACTCATAGATACTACAAGTAATGTACTTCAATATCACATTTAATTGAGTTTTTTCCAATGACGGATTCGAAGCAATAACCTCAGAAATTGATGTATGTAGAGCTTTCAGTAGACCACATCCCAATAACCGCAACAAAAGTGAGGTTAAGAAAACTCAGTGATGTTGAAAAAAAATTCATTAAAGCCACAGTAATGCTACATTGGTATCTACCAATGAACTAAAAATATATGCTTAACTTTGAGATAACGATGCTAAGACAACCGGTAAATGATCACGGCTGTGAGCATCGTAAATTTGTGGTTGATACAACCCTTCATCACTGAAACCATTTAGAGCTGCACATCGTGATTGTCAAGATCATCATACATCACTGCCTAGGTATATTACACCACTTTGTGGCTGCCTACGTTATATCACTTCTTGGCTTCCTATGTTGTATCACTTTCTGGTTGCCTAAGTTGAAACATATCAGGGATGCCTATAAATCCCTTCACAGTGGCCTGCATAACATCACTTCAGTGCGGCCATTGACATATCACTTAACAGCTGCCAAAGCTACATCACTTCACAGTTGTCAATGCAATATCACTTCACGGCCGCCAATCCTATATAAATCCACTGCTAACAATGCTATATCACTTCACTGCTTCTAATGCTAGATCACTTCCTGGCGCCCAGTGCTTCATCACTTCAATGCTGGCGGGGCTCCATCACTTTATGGCTACCAGCTGCTCCAACTCACCTTTCAGCTCTACAGTCTGTTTTGATTTTCTCGCTTAGCCCATATAGCTACTTAATAAGCTTCACTGAGATTTCCGTCGGCTGTTTACTTGGTATTTCATTACCAATCAAGCACACCACGAATTTTGAAAGCTTCTGTTTTACAAAATGAAAGTGTTTATTTCTATAAGTAGTTGCGAAATAAGTTTACTGGAAATATTAAACAATGTCATTAACACTGGCTCTGTTTAATTACACTTCAATTTTTTGTGAATTTATTTTTGTGTAAGGGTTCTCTGAGAGCGGATGGTCCCGTATAGCTCTCGCAGGCCGTCCGCCTTGCGTATATCGACATCCTCTGACAGGCCGGGGCCATACGATGCCTCTGCGGATGGTCCAGGTAATACGTGGAGGCCGTCCGGCTTGTGTTAAGCGGTCTGTTGCTGTCGGCCGTAGCGGCTAGCTGCTTTGGCTGGCGTGGGTATCTCTCCTTAGGGGCCAGACTATGGCAGAGCCTAGAAAGACCGAAGGTGCAGCCGTCGTCGTGTGGTTGTAATACAACCCAAATGAAGCATTTGCAACACCGGGAAGCCCAAAACGCTGCTAAAGGAAATCCAGCCAAAAATCATTATCTGCCGACTTAAAAGCCTGCAGGCCAACACGACCAAAAGCCAATGCAGGCAACAAATTCCAAACTTTAGCCGACCAGGGCAGGAAGCACCGACAGAACTGATTAGTTCGACATATGACAGCCTCCAAAGTGAAAGAGTGCGCTCCGCACGCACCACGAGTCTCTCTCCCAAAAACCTTGAGGGCAGGGAGAGAAGAATACAACCAATGCCTCTCATTATTGTACACCTTATAAAACAT
>LQNS02276929.1:8721710-8734584 GCA_001587735.2 Parhyale hawaiensis | reverse complement strand
ACTCTGCGTTCGCTCAAAAACAAAATCACGAATGATTGACAGAACCCTACCACCCACACCAAAGGACTCCAGCTTGTACAATAAACCACTATGGTTAACCCTGTCAAACGCAGCGCTGAAGTCCAACTGGGCAAGGCGTGCCTCAGACCTACAATCCAGCGCAGACTGTAAATGGTGTGACACAGACAACAGAGCGTTACAACAACCCAAGCCAGTTCTGTACGCAAACTGACCAGCAGGCACCAACCCCGTTGCCTCAGCGAAACGACCAAGCTTACCAGCAATCAACTTCTCGAACACCTTTGACAAAATGGCCGTCAGTGTGATGGGTCGATAGTTGGAAACAAAGGGCGACAACTGACCCTTGGGAATAGAAGTTATATTCCCAGTGCGCCAACAACGAGGAAAATTTCCTAACCGTATCAGGCGCCGGAAGATCACAGCAAGCTTGGGGGCAAGAACGTCAACCAACTGCTTATAGAACAGAGGAAACATGCCCACCGGATCCACACCTCCATACGGATCTAAGCCCTCAAGCAGCATCTTAACTGTAGCAGATCTGAACGCCAAAGAGGTCAAGCGAGGTTCAGGGTGGCAGAAAGAACTGATGTAGGAGTTGGTTTCTAGTCACGACAATTGACAAACCTCACCCACCTCTGCAGCAAATCTTCCTTCTTCATGGGAAAGTGAAAGCTCGCCAGCTTTTCTCTTGAGCCTGCATTGTCGTCAACCTTCTGTTTTGCTCCAGTTTCACATCCGTAAGACACGCACTTGTTCACCATTATATAATTCTAATCACAAACACAGAACATACTGCATGAAAACTCAAGTCATGGCCTATATTGACTCCAGCCGTATCCAAGATACAGAACACCATTCGGGAAACGGAACTGGTAGCCAGACGTATCCAAGATACGGAACACCATCGATTAGAAACGGAACTGGCAGCTAGTAGTTCAGGCCTCTTAATTTTAAGAGACAAACGTAACATGCACGGCCGTATTTATAGCAGGCCATGGCTCTACAACGGGACTCTTTGAAAGAGACCTCAATGATCGCTTGCGAAACAACGGTCAAAAACTCAAGCACAATGCTCGAAGAACGACCTTATGTCAGCAGTTCTTTCCGTATTTCATAGTAAGCATTTGGAATAGACTCCCTTCCGACGTTGTTAGTGCGGAATCAGTCAACGAGTTTTAAAAATCGTCTTGACAAATGTTGCCATATTCGTAAAAATGTTCTGTGTTTTTTATTTGAATAATGTTTGGTGTCTCATTTACATTACACTTCCATCTGTATCGATTATTTATTCCTCTGTCCTTCTTCCTCAGTGTACATCACAGTTTATATTTCATTATTACCCTCCTTGCAGTGCATCATTTATTTGCATTCAACACTTCCTTTGTTTCAGATAGATATCCTATCGATTAGAAAGAATTCATGTGAGCTAATATATATTTTTTTAATATTAGTAAACAATTAATTAGAAACCGATAAAATATGACATCGAAGAAGGTCGAACTATAAAATACAAGCAGTGAAAATTGGAAAGTGCATAGATAGATAGTCAACCGAAATCTCTCTTGCAAATTTGTGTTGCGGAATTGCTGTTAATTTCCGTTTATCTCGCAAGCAATAACGAGGATGCCATTGAACTGGAAGACGAACTGACTAACTACAGTTCAAAGGAGCATATTTTTGCATCTTATGCCTCTGCAACTTCTATTCCAGTTTATGGCATGTAATTTAATATTTTCCGTAGTTTTCGTTTATAAGTATGCATCGAAATCCTTAAAAGAGAGCATGATTCACGCTTCTACAGCAAACCTGTTTATGTAACAGATTTATGTCATACATTACGGTACAGGACAACCTCTTTTGGAAAAAGAGTCACTTGACCCTCGATGTCTACAAGGTGTAACTGGTGGTGCACAGTCAAGCGTCTTGTTCATTAATGAAAAAACCCCTACATCCTCACCCGCACTAGTTGTGCTCAAAAAGAACGGCTACACCCTGTCTCAGGGACTTCCTGAGCGCAAGTACCTACCACCACAGTAAATAGAAATAAGCTTTCTGTTTACTGTGCCTACCACCAACTGGCTAGCTGCTCCACTATACGGGTCGTTCTGCAGTGGCTGTAGGGCTTGTAAACGGGGAATAGTCTGTATGCTGCCGAGTTTCCCAGTCAAGTTTCTACGCTGAACAATACAGAAAACCTTTCAACCTTCGGAGCGCCTTTACATCAACTTTTTGCGTTTTGTTCTTGTAGTCTTCTATATTTGTACAAAACTCCTGATCGTAAGCTTAGACCCAGTTGAAAAACTGGAAAAAAATAATGTGCTACATTGATTGACTTTAAAATTTTATCAACTAAAGTTTACTCCTTAAAAAAGGTTAGGTATGGAGAACCGAAACAATTTGTGTTTAATCAGTTTGTTTGTCAAAATAACATAAAGAGAAACTCGGGGGGTAGGACAACTAATGATAAATTTAGGAACAGTAACTCAAAATGTCGAAGGCTTTTTACAACGAAGTTAAGATTATACCAAAGTAAGGACCAATAGTAAACTAGATCACGCTGAGAACGCATGCTTCTGCCAATCAAGGCAAATCAAACGAAAAATTCCTGAAACTATGATTTGTTATCATCAGGAAATTATGGTCATCTGTGCCTCTTGACAGTGATAACGGCTTCTGTATTTTTTTACGATCCGTCCCGAAGTTTTTCAGTTATGTTCTGACAAACAGTTTAACAAACTTTAGTTAAACAGACAAGCTGACTTAACTGTCATCAATAAAACTTGCTTATTGTAACTTTTTGCAATTGCTGTTGAACTACCTCTACTTTGGTATCAAAACTTGCAAAACTTTTCAACAGTCGTTCACTGCAGAATAACAATTGCGATTTTCGTTCCAACAGTCCCTCAAAACTCTTCGTCAAACCGTTCGTTAACAACAAACTGAACCAATATTGAATGCAAGTAAAAGCTGCTTTCAACAGTCTATAAGACGAATCAACAATCTGCAAAATAATCGACTCAAACATTGATAGGAATGGATCCCTCTAGATCAACATTGAGAATAGAATAGATAGGTGGCAGTAGACTGACCAACCGGCCCATTCCCAGAGTGGAGACAGGACTTACGCCCCGACCCTCTATGAGCTATTGCTATTAGTTCATAATCATAGAAACTTCTGGTAGTCTTGGCTCTCTGGGTGTCCATGAACATTTCTCTTTTACAGCTCTACTATGTTTTTCTTATTACTTATGATGACATTAAAACAAAGTTAGGTAGATCTTTCAGACCTAGTACATTTTTGAGGGGGCCGATGATTCTGAAACTTGTTCAGAATATGTATTTTTGGAAAAGAAACACAGTTTGCCCCCGCAGCATTTTTGCTTTAGGCCTTCCTTAAGATAATGGGAAATATACATATATATATGTATGTATTATTTGGAAATTTCAAAAGAATAGAACAAAATGAGTTTTCACGGTACAAAAATAACAAGGACAGTTTTGGAATCCTTGAAACATTCCTAACAAAACTATAGAGCACGATTTTCCATTTTTCTTCTCATAATATTTTTTTTTATCATAGCTCATAACCGAATCCTTTGTTTTTCCCTGTATTTTAGTTACCGATCGAAACCAAAAAGAATATTGAGAATTCAGCTCTATACTTTTGTTGAGAATCTTTCAAGGATTTCAAAACCATAATTCTTTCTAGCAAAAAAATTCATTGAGTTCTGTTCTTTTGAAGTTTCCAAAAAATACGCATATACGTATATTTGTATATATTTCTTTTTATACCAAAAACTAAATCCTAAATAAAAAAGTGGTATGGGTAAAATGTTTTTCTTCTTCAAAAATACGTATTTTGAGCAAGTTTCATAACAATCGGTCCACAATTGAGAATTTCAAGTCCCTCGGTGCCCCTTTAAAAATGTACCAGGTGAGAAATTTCTACAGACACCCCCCCTACAGAGCCTGGACTATGGGGGAGAAATGAAGAATAAATTATAAAGTCACGATCACGCAAGTACAATTAAATACTGCAGATCCGGAGACCTAGAAGACGTTTAATTAACTGTGGCCTGAAATATGGATTCCTGTGGCTCAAAAGCTTTGGTCGTTAGGAGTGAGAGTAGTTTTTCGATCTTTGTCTGGCAACATTCAAGTGGCATCATCTGGAATTATTTTCATCTCCGAATGCTACCTGCTGCTACTATGCTGCGTAGAACGAGTCGTCACTGTCATCCTCGCTGAATAAAAATTATACTTCGAAATCAGAGCAGCAGTGATGAAGATTGTGGCTTCGTTGTCAATTGCTTTAATGACGGAGGTTATTTTCTGGTATTGGCCGATACGGTAATGCGTTTATCTACGGTTTCCATATTGTCTGAATTTCTTTATATACACTCGTACAATTAAATTTAGGTGCGTAGTATGATAACTGATGTATTACATATTTATACATACGTAGAATATTTTGCCGGCTGTTCATTCAATGTTTCTGATTGTTTAATGTATCATTCATTACTTTGTTGAAAGCAATTGCAGATATACACATAGTTGATTGGTTTTACTGTCTAGGTTAGGTTCATTTGGAGTTTTTTTTTTTCAACATTTCTAACAGTTTTTACGAGTTTCATAGGGCTCCGGCAACAATTTTTTTGCGTTACGTTACTAACAAACACATGATCAAGCATATGTAAAGACAAAGAAATAAAACTTCAAATGAACTCAACCTAGACAGCAAAACCATTAAACTATGTGCATATCTGCAATTGCTTTCAACAAAGTAATGAAACATTAACCAATCAGGAACATTTAATCAACAATCGGCAAAACATTTAACATATGTACAAGTATGTATTTATTATGCACAAGTTATCATACTACGTACCTAAATGTAATTGTACGAGTATGTATAAACCAATTCAGAAAATATAAAAGCCGTAAATAGATAGATTATGGTAGCTGAGCTAAGTTCTGCTTCACATGACAGCTCGTAATTCAAGCTGCAGCTGGTAGCCTTCATAGATGAAATGATGCCAGATGATGCCACTTGGATGCTGCCAGATGTTGATCTAGAGAGATCCCTCCATATCAAAGTTTGATTTTTTTAGATTAGATAGGCGGCAGTAGACGAACCAAGAGGCCCATTCCCAAAGAGACACCGGGACTAACACCCCGGCTTCTTTGAGCTATTGCCATTATGTTAGTAGGATATAGAGGATTGGGGAAACGAGAGGAGAAAAAACGGAAGACGAAAAAGAAAAAAGAGAAGAAGAAAATAAAAAATTTGATTATTTTACAGATTGTTTATTCGCTTTACAGACTGTTGAAAGCAGATCTGAATTGTATTTGATGTTTGTTCAGATTGTTGAAAGCAATTGCAAATTGTTGATATCGAACAGTTTGTTGAAAAGTTTTGAGGGACTGTTACAACCAAAATCGAAATTGTTATTCTGCAGCAAACGACTATTGAAAGGTTTTGCATGTGTTAAACCAAAGTAAAGGTAGTTCAATCGCAGTTGCAAAAAGGTGTAGTATCATTTACGTATATTCCTTAACATTTCTAACAATTGCATACTTATCATAAAGATCCGTTCATAACATTTCAATTCATTTTGCTAAGAAGTATAAATCATACAGAGACAAATAAACGAAAAGAAAAAAAACAGATCTTCAGAAGATTTGGTCGAATACTCTTCACAACATGCCCAACAACTCATGTGCATTCCTTAAAGATCTGCATGTCCACAAATTTTTGAGTTATGGCCCTAAGAAAAACGTGGCTGGCAAACAAAGAATCTGCTGACAGGATCTTCCCCAGAAGTTAAGCATCGGTTGTTATGAAAAACATAGATTCAAAAAAATGTACCATACATAACTATATATATTTGTACGCAGACGTTATATACCAAGAGAAGTAAGCTAATAAATACCTTGGTTAAATATATATTAGGTAAATATACCTTGGGTGTTATTTTACATAAATATTACATAAACATTCGAGCTGCCTTTACGATGTTCGACGCGAAAAGCCGTTATGCACAGTTGAGACTTCTGCTTAGTGTCAGGAGGTAGAAAACTTAGTGACGCAGAAAGAAGGCATGCGTTGCAGAGCAAAAGAAAGGTTCGACCTCTAATCTTAGTTGAACAAACAGTGGTCAGTAGTGTAGTTCCATATGGCAATTTTTCTTTTTTTCATATTGATACTTTAGCTTCTGATAGTGAAGCTGAATGGGATATGCACGAAGCTTCCTACTTTCCGTATATAGCGATATTTTCTTCCTGTACCTAGCTGCTATTTGCAATGCACCTGAATATGATATTTTAAGATACTCTTTGCTATTGGTTTAAGAATATTTTTTAAGTTTATTGGCAGAAGTTTGCTGCGAAAATCGAGGCAGTCCACGCAAATTTCATCTTCGTATTTAACAAACTTTGAATTGTTAAGAAACTGCTTTGCTCTCGCCCCCCTCTCCCCCATAAACGCTATTTGCGCCCATTAGTGGCGTTAGAAATAGTACTATAACTATCAAAAGTAATGTTAAATTCAGTCACTAAACAGGCGTACATGGTCTCCATGTAGTGTGTGTCTTATTTACGGTAAATTAACCTACATAGCGAATACATTCCAAGAATTTTTTTGGTAATTATCTAGCTAGATTCCTTGTGCTAAACTTGCCTGTACTCTCTGTACAACGGTTTTTATGATTACTTTATCTGAATGATGTGAAAGTGGATGCGATGCGTACCTAGTACCTACTGTTCGGAAGTAGCAATGTTTTTCTGATGCTGTTGTTTTTTGTGAAGCTGAATACTTGGTTTTAGAATTCCCTTATGCATAGTGAGCAATTTCTATTTCAAAGGTTTTTATTATATTTCTGCAAGGTTTTTTTTTTTTTTGTCCTGTTGTATGCCTACAACAGCTAAGCCTTTGTCACAAGGTAACAAGAAAATATCTAGCCCTGTATTAATAGGTAATTCAAATCAACGACTTACAGTACATCCAACCATAGCACTGTTACCGCACAATTAACACTTAATGAACGAAAAAAGTTTCACGGAATTATTGAAAAAGTAGGAGCTTTGGAGACATACACTGGTATCTTAGATATACTGTATACGGCAGTCATCGTTGAAGGTATGGATTGCTTAATTGATGGACTCTTTTTGAATTGGCTTCAATGCGGATCAGCAGCCCGTATAACTTAAAGAATCCATGATCTTATATTGAGAAGCGTAATGTGTAGCCGCACGGACGGACGGATGGACGGACGTACGGTTGGAGCCTCAAGCAGAGCAATATATGTAGATACCTTGAGCCACTAGCAAAGTGAACGCAATATGCCGTGAAAAAAAAAATGAAATCAGTAGATATGATACGTACTGAAGAGAATGTTACGTGTAAAATGATCGTGCCTTTTCTTCGAAATTGATTGAAAATTTATTCAAGAAGTGGAAAAGCTCAGCTATAGTTAAAATTCTTATAGCCAAGACAAGAGCTTATTGGAAGTTGAATCTTCTTCTAGCTAAAGGCTGATTCACACTAACAACTTCTATCGCGGTCACAGCCCATCGGCCAACGAACGACGCCGCCACCGTGACGAGTGACCAAAGTACAACATATGACGGCAGAATGCTTTAGCTAGGCTGTACTTTTGACGACGTCGGCGCGAAGTTAGAGTGAGATTCGTTTCATCAAAGACTCAAATTTACTAATTTCAAAACAATTTGGAGATGAAACAGTGTTGTTTGCTTATAAAAACGCTTCATTTTTCTAAAAGAAAGAACAGTATAAATGCTGTGAATATCTTACAATTTCACCGAAAAATGCTAATTACGCCTCAGCCATAACGTTACAACTTTGCACTTAGGTAAACATTTTACACTGTGCACCAGTCTGTTACATAACGCTATAAAACAAAGTAGTTGAACATCAAGGCAGGTTATAAAAAAACTGCAATCATGCTGCGAAACGAAGTCCTTCAATATGTAAGTTCTTATTTTTATCTTCTCTTCCATGTAATTTTATAACCCCTTTGTTTATGTGTTTTATAATGTAAACCTAACTTAATCTTTCAATTTTCATAAACAGAAGCATTATTATATCTAGTCACTTTGTTGCTATTGGGAGATTCATTAATAATTCAAATTGATCATATTGTTTCTTGTATTTTATTGAAGTGTTTGCAGAACATATCTAAACCGAATCTTTTGTACTGTCTTGACATATTAGTCCACACTGCTGTTATGCCTACTGTCGATGACAGGTTACATCTGAACTGGTTTTATATTTATATATAATGGGATTCCAATGTTTGTGCTACATGAACACACCATAGCGTGCATTGCCTATCGGCTCGAAGGAAGGCCGACTGGTTAATTTGGGGACGCCTCATTTCTCGGTGTACGACGTTTGAAGGTTTCTTTTTGGTGTTAAGCTAATTTATTTGTACCGAAAGAAGAAAGTTGATTCTCTCATATAGAAGGCATAAGGAGCTCGTTAAAAGGTAGAGCTATAAATTCTATTGATGATGTGCTATATGTATGAAGAGAATGCAATAATTGCAGTCAAACTGTACTTTTTCACGTTTGATAGATCACCATACATTCTCCCGTACTTCCAAAATTTTCCAGAACAACTTTTTTTCTAGGAGCATGGTCTCAATTTTCAAAACGAGTGATCTTCGTTCTTTAATCGGTTAGGAATATTTACTGTCGAATGACATATTCATTTCTTTGATCGTTCTGCATTTTCCATTTACCTTACTTTAAGTGAACAAGCAGTAATGTTAATATTAGTAAAAACAATTACAGTATATCTTATTTTGCTTCTCGCGCGAGGGTGATTCTTAGGTAGCTCTATTGCGGAGCCAGTCCAGTTAACTCGTTTGGTATGTGATGGCACTGAGCCATGTCGATTAGGTTGTGAATATATAGCTGTAATATTTCTAACAAATTAATGTACACACAATTTTTAATGTAAGCTGTAATATAATAATCCAAGAATACCTCCCGCCTGTGGAGAAGTAAATGTTCGATAATAATAATATTCACTGAGGAAAGTTTCATCCCAAAAACCATCTTACTTCCAAGTACCCATGCAAACGGGAAATTTCAGAGTAGACGGGTCCTTGCAGCAGGAAGATACGCTTGCGACGAGGATGTCAAGGCAGGTTAAAGCTTTCGTGGCAAGGACTGCTGCATGACTTTGGATATAATTCTTTCAGCTAATTTAAACTGTCACTGTTAAGTTGCTAAAAGTGTCACATTAGCTGCAATAAGGGCGCGATGCTTATAGCTTCGCAGAAACTCCGCTGACTTCATCATACGTCGTGGCACTGTAGATGGATCAAGTCACCTCAAGATAAGGGCTTTAGACGGTCGCAGAAACTCCGCTGACTTCATCATACGTCGTGGCACTGTAGATGGATCAAGTCACCTCAAGATAAGGGCTTTAGACGGTCGCAGAAACTCCGCTGACTTCATCATACATCGTGGCACTGTAGATGGATCAAGTCACCTCAAGATAAGGGCTTTAGACGGTCGCAGAAACTCCGCTGACTTCATCATACGTCGTGGCACTGTAGATGGATCAAGTCACCTCAAGTTAGCGCTCTAGACGATTGAAAGCTCAATTCTAAAGCAGGACTGTGTTTCGAGCCTCCAGGGTTATCCACTATAAGCGTATTGACGCCCGAAAGCTTATTCAGCTGCAAAAAGCCATTGCATCTGCATGAAGTGCCTTACAAGTCAAGTATGTAAGGTTTTTATTTTGTAGATCAGTCACTGACACCCAAACTTCCTATAACGACAAGCTTTCCGTTGCTTTGTACCATACGTACAAGTACCTCATAGAGCAATTTGGTCTCTGTTATTGCCACTTAACCATACACAAAAACTTGCAAACTTTATACCTTTGTACAGAGAACTGCCATTATTAATCCACCAAAACAATCTCTTCAGAAACTATCAGAAAACCATTCAAGGTCGCGCGGTTTTTATTGCGCGCTGCCACCCAGAAAAACGCAAGAACAACTTTTTGTTACCTAGCTGATTGATGTCTTATTAAGCAAACCTAAAAAATTTCTCCAGGAGCGTAAATTTCCGTCGTACACGTCGCTGCTTGTCTCAGACCTCACTATCAAAAACTCTAGGATTCAGCATTTTGTTTTTATTTTACCGAATGAGTACTGAATGAGTTTTCTAAAGCAAGAAACTGTGTAGTGAATGGTGAGCGTTGGACTGACGATGCTTATATTAATAAACAACGTGTTCTCATTTGGACGCTGTGCCTAAAGTAATAAGGGTGCAGCACCCTGAGGTGTTCGTTCTTGAAGCTACAATAGGGATAAGACTCACAGTTGAATCTACATTCACCCTAAAAACAGTCAGTGCTCACCCGTTATTAAAGGTGAGCAACATATTAAAGGTGAGTAACATAATTTTCACTGGTATGTTTGTATAACACTGTCTATCCTTGGTAAATATGCTATAAAATAATTAAATTTAAAATTAGAACAGATGCATTAAAATTAGACATACGGTATACATCACTTATTGAATTCAAAACTTTGACTGAGATTCCATTACATGTGATGAACAACCATTTTTAGTTCTGTATCATACTGGTTTGGCCTTTGGGACCATCATTAGTTAAATGAATATTTAAATGTACAAGGAATGACAATAAAACATTCCACTGTCATCGTCCTCTGTATTCTATCAAGTTAATATAAAGACATAGTATTGTACTTCATTTACTTTAGTAGAGAATATACTGACACTACAGTGCTTTTTTATAGATAGGCAGAGAAAAGAATTCTTCCAAATTCAAACAGAATATTTATAAAAAGAAATATAGAGTTCGTTACTAATTAAACTGAGGGTAGGAGCTTCTGATACGAAAACGAAACATTTGCAAAATTTTCTCTGGTGTAGAAGAAAGCTAGAACTACATGTATTTAGAAGTTACAGACCAAACTAATTTTCCCCCATGGGCGAGAGTGTCTGTTGCATTTGCCTAGCTATTTCTAACGCAATTATTAGGACTTCTCCAAGTGTAACAGCGTTATCTTGGCGCACTGATTCTATTCAGTCGCATCACGTATTGAATTGAGAAGACCATTCAAAAGATTAAGTCCAGAAGCTGGAAGTGCTCGTTCACTAGTACTGGTGCAAGTTGACCACACTTAGAGATACCCTCGCCGAAGAGATCATCCACTGATTTCACTATTGAGGTTAAACTACACAACCTCGGCATTTGCTAAAACACCATGTATCTATTGAACGATAAACATATTGGATTTAATCTACTTTCAATTTTGTGCTCTTTATGGCCACTTTTGCAACAATGGGCTATCATAATCACACTTGATGAATTCTCCACCGCAAAGTCCTAGGTGTTTTGCACATCTGATATGAGATTTTCCAAGCTGTTCTCCATATTAAACTATAGTAGGTAGCTGAAGTGAGAGAGAAAGACGATTGGTTGAGAAATAAGCCTGATTTCTGTTCTAACAGATGTTAAATTCTATCGAGAAATATTAGTGAGCCGTTCCCTGTTCAGCGTAATTACCTCAGATAAGGAGGTTTTACATTGTTTTTAATTATCTATTTATGTGTGTCTAGGGGTATATTTGTGTGTGACAATGATAACTCAGAAGCTATGGAAGGATCTTTACAAAATTTGTAGGGCTTGTTAAGCATGTTGAGAAGCGTCGATGATTAGCTTTTGGTAAAAATCCGTTCGACCGTTTGGCTGGTTGTTTGTGTTCTTCTATTTTGTGGGGGGGGGGGGGCAACAGTACTCACTCAAAAAGTTTTGGACGAATCTTTATAAAATTCACACAAATTGGCAGGGATGTTCTGAAAAGCAAACGACTAAATCTTCTTGACAATGTGTTAGTCTACGGGCCTGTTTGTTTGTCTTTATATGTTTTCCAGTAACATGACCCAAAATATTATGTTCGGTTCTTCATGATGCTTGTAGGAATTGTTAAAAACGTTATAGCACACAAATAACCAAATTTTGGAGATGAACGGCTCGTCCGTTTGTGCGTTTCACTATATGGTTGTCACGTTTGTCAAAGCATAATTCAAAATGATATGAGCAGGTCTCAAGGAAATTTATAGGAACTATTAGAGATGTGTAGAAGCACACATTCCGAACTTGCGGTGTTTATTTTAATAGACGCATGGTTTTACAAGCTCTAATTTGAAGTTTTCGTTAGTTAGCATTGCGTTGCTTGGCGGAGGTCTGTGGTCTCGGCGTGTTACTCTATAGTACCGAAAGACAGTCGTAAATGGGTGCATGCAAGGTGTGAATCGCAAACCGATTGTGCTTAATACCGATGCGAAATACCAGATTAGGCGCGTTCATGCAGCACAAAAGCAGCAGTTTCCGTTCTTCAGCGCACATTGCAGGGTAAGTAGATCGTTCGCTGCACGGGACAGCGTGCTGCTTACAGAACAATACCTTGCTCATTGTATGAGATCACTGTGTACTATTGGTAATTAATAATCACTGATCGCGGTCACGTTAATTCAATAAATATATCCTTAGTACACACACACACACACTATACAATCGCACGCTCAACTTATGAGCGGACGTCACAGTTCATTTACAGAAGATAGTTGTGTCAGATCTCAGGGTAAGCGCAACGCCTTGAAATGTTCAGCATTGTGACATCAAAATTACGTCACGCCACTGTGGAAACATAAAAGTTTCCACCCTGCAACAGAGGCGTGACGCAATTGTGACGTCAAAATTACGTCACACCACTGTGGAAATATAAAAGTTTCCACCCTGCAACAGAGGCGTGACGCAATTGTGACGTCAAAATTACGTCAC
>LQNS02276929.1:8627540-8637869 GCA_001587735.2 Parhyale hawaiensis | reverse complement strand
AACTCCTTTTGAAATGGTTGCATGGCCACAGTCTTTGGCGTGCTGGGGCCTCTGACCTGTATTTACAGCCCGCAAATAAATTTCAATCGGGTGGAGGCCATTTTTTAGGGACTTTATAGTCCCATTAAAAAAAAAAAAAAAAAAAAAAAAAAAACATAAAGACAGCATTTACATTTTTTAATCATAGTGCACAAAAAAGGGCGCTAGCTATATAACATTTCTCACCGCATAATTCCACGTTTTTTGCCTCTCCTGTAAAATGTGATTTTTCACCTAAAAATGCAGAATTAAAATTTTTTTTTTTTGCAAGAAAAAATCAAAGGCAGCTTGGACTCCTTCAAACATTCCTAACAAAACTATGAAGCCGGATTTTCCATTTTTGCCCTCATAAATATTCTAACTCAGACCAAAGCAGAATATTTTGCCTTTTCCCTGTATTGCAGTTAGCGATCGAAAATTGTACGTCAAAAGAAAACAAATAGAAAATGGAAAATCCGGCTTCATAGTTTTGTTAGGAATGCTTCAAAGATTTCTAAGCTGTCATTTTTTATTTAGCATAAGAATCTCTTGACTTCAATTCTTTTGCAATTTCACAAAGATTTATGTATATGATGTGCGCTATTGATGGATTTGCGCGATCGATCGCGCNNGCTTCAAAGATTTCTAAGCTGTCATTTTTTATTTAGCATAAGAATCTCTTGACTTCAATTCTTTTGCAATTTCACAAAGATTTATGTATATGATGTGCGCTATTGATGGATTTGCGCGATCGATCGCGCAAATCCACCAAACGCGCACAACATATGTATATATATATATATATTCCCAATTATCTCAAAAACTAAGGCCTAAATCCAAAAAGGTTTAGGCCTTAGTTTTTGAGATAATTGGGAATATCTATATATATNCGCGCAAATCCACCAAACGCGCACAACATATGTATATATATATATATATTCCCAATTATCTCAAAAACTAAGGCCTAAATCCAAAAAGGTTTAGGCCTTAGTTTTTGAGATAATTGGGAATATCTATATATATATATATATTTTTGTGACATTTCAAAAGATTAGAAGTCAAAAAATTTTCATGCTAGATAAAAAACGACAGTTTAGAAATCCTAAAGAAGCATATTTTGCTCGAAAACTTTATTGTTCAGTTCAGAACAATCAGTTCATAAATAAAAATTTTTTGAAAAACCTGGGTTGATCCCTTTAAGCCAACTAGAATTGACTTGCGTGAAATTTTAGGTAGGAGTGCTGTGTCACCCCTTTCAATCGCTTTGCATGAATCGGTATCAATCCGATCAAGACTGGGGCGATCGAAAAATCCTTGTGAGTTTTTAGTTGCTTCAAAATTATTAGCTTTGACATTAACGTTTAGAACCTGATTCAACAGGGCAAATTCAACGCCTTTATCTAAAGCTGTAGACGTGTCGAATTGAGTGGGCTTAGCTTAACTCATTTCCGAAAACCACTCTACGCAGACGCTCTGTATTATGTATGATACATAAATAAGGTTAGTCCTGTGAGGTGTCTGAGTGTTGGCAGTATTTTGTGACAATTTATGAGGGCTTTTGCAAGAACCAGGTTTCACGGAGCATCAGGTAGTCGATTGACGAGATTCATCTTGTTCATGAGCTCGAAAAG
This sequence comes from Parhyale hawaiensis, assembly GCA_001587735.2. Taxonomy (NCBI): domain Eukaryota; kingdom Metazoa; phylum Arthropoda; class Malacostraca; order Amphipoda; family Hyalidae; genus Parhyale; species Parhyale hawaiensis. The sequence goes on along the minus strand of LQNS02276929.1, from coordinate 8,636,220 downwards.
AAAGGGTTCAATCTGATATTAAGCTGCCCATTATGCAGGCAATGAAGATTGGCTTCAGTGTTGGCGAGATACGACAATGCCTGTAAAGGCAAGGAACATATCCATAACTCCTTCCAAGGACTGTCACTCCTAACACTTTTCTCATTTGTTCGCGTCTCGCAATGTTCATTTACTCCAAATTATTAGTGCCTTTGTTTTAGGGGGGACAGTGCATGGCCAAACGAGAAGGTTCGCTTTGGTTGTACGTGTTGAAAGTAGGGATTTTGGGTACATAGTACGTAAGAAATCGATTTTCGATTTTGCGGTATATGGTTACCGAGTGATCCTCGGTTGTGAGTGTTGATAGTAGGGCTTGAGAGGGATGGCAGCACGTAAAAATTTAATTTTAGTTTAATAGTGCGCGATCGCCGAGTATTCCTTGGTTGTTTACCTTAATAGTACGGCTTTCGACGAATAACAGTAAGTCACACTTTGATTTTCTCATTGCACTCTTCAGCTGCGTGTTTTGAATGTAGAGCTTTCACGCGTGGCTGTAAATGGAAATTAATTTGGATGCTGACTCAGGTAGGTTTTGGCTGTAGTTACGGAAAGTAAAAAGTGAGGCGCCTCTTACAACTCAGAATAAATATGCGCAGTGAATTTCGGCAGAGGTAATTTTGAAATTTTCTACAATGATACAAGTGAAAAGCAGCTGAGACAACTGAAGAGTAGCTGAGGCACCTGAAGGGCAGATCAAATTACTAAAGAGCTTTTGAGGCAGCTGAAAAGCAAAAAAAAAAAACACTGAAACGCAGCTAAAGAAGCTGAAGAGCAGATACAACTAAAAATCAGTTAAAACAACTGGAAAGAAGTTGAGACAACTGAAAATCATCTGAGAAAACGGTAGAGCAGATGAAACAACTAAAGAGCAACAGACAAACAGAGAGCAGATGAGACAACTGAAAAGCAGTTGGTGCAACTGAAATGCAGATAAGGCAACTGGAGAGCAATTAAAACAATCGGAGAGCAGGTGAGACAACAGAAGAACAACTGAGAAAACTGAAGAACAGATGAAACACCTGAAAAGCATCTTAGGCAACTGAGAAGCAAATGAGGCAATTGACAGTCACCTGAAGAGCTAATGAGACTAGTAAAAATCAGCTGAAACAATAAAAAAGCAGCTGATACAGCTGAAAATCTAAATATGAGCCTTATACCAACCAAGGCGTAATAGCCCATATGGCTAGTATTGATTAAATACCAATTCACATTACGTAACCATTTATTTTTCTTCCAGCTAATATTCTAAGAGTTTTTTCATGCAAAAGAAATCAGTACTCATCATTAATTTGAAAGGCCAGCTGCAATAACATTGAAAAGATCCCGTTAACGAGTATATTCAGTCATCGGGAATGACGGTCAAGGATTTACATTGAAAACCCCCGATTATCCAAGCCTGAAGGCGTGAATTTCCAACATGGAGGATAGATTACAATTACTCCTCTTGCTTGTTTGTTTATCGACTGAAAATTTTTTAAAGTGAATGCACTTCAGCAAAGCATAGCCATCCTCTTTCTGCGTAGACAAAAGATAAAAGATAGTGCATAAATTCAAAATCAGCCTTCGGAATTGGCAAGAAGCTCTCGTGAGCATCATGTCTCATACGTCACGCGTATCCATATGGGAAATAACTCAGTTAGATTTAATATCTATGGTTGTAAATCCTTCAAGCGTAACCGAACATGAACTAATAAAAACCACAGATTAATACACAACGGTCTCATCATTATCTCTTGATGCTAATTTACTGACCTGTAAGGTTTATTATATAAACTTCAAATGTAAAAACTCGGGATCCTTTGTGTAACTAGTCTTATCTAACGCTTAGGCGTTACTGAAATTTTTATTTACAAATATATACTAAAGTACGCGACATGTGTCCCGTTGCCTGCAAAGGAGCGCCTCCTGACAGACTGACCTTCCACCTCTTGATTTTCTAGATGTTTCGCAGCCCTTTTGTGCAGCATAACAGTTGTTTCCCAAGGATGCTTAATTTCGTACACTTTTAGAAATTTGCCCTGAAGATCTGTTCGCCTGACCGTTGACCATCCCAAGCCAATGGGGGGCGTCTTGCTTTGCGCGATAGGTCGCAGGATAGAGGCACAGGCCAAGGGTATCTGGTTGAAATGATTTACGTCTAAATGGAAAAATTGCAAGCGAAATGTCAGATTAACGTCAAGCTTTAATTTTTGAGAAGGAATCTTTCAAAACGCAGATCGGCAAAAGAACTGTTGAGATGCTTTGCTTAGCAACTTTTTGTCCCTCGATCCCATTGAAAACATGCATGAAATGCTATTGAAAACTATAGAGGGTTTCATAGGTAAGTGATAACACTATAAATGCTTACCAATAGCAAAAATTCAACTGTAAAGCAAAAAAAAAAAAAAATACTCCCATACCCAGGGATATTATTCAACTTTCAGAGCGGGATTTCTTACTTTTCAAATGCAAGTTTATCGGCTGATCTCAATAACTTTATGGCTATTATTTGGATTTTAACATTTGTTGAATTTGTGATAGTTCCCGTTTTTCTACGCAACACTGTCCAGTGAGGAATGTTTCTTCTTTGCCACTCTTTATTAACTTGAAAACTTGGTCTGGCAATTACGCAGACAGAAAATTTTGCCCTGATATCAAAAAAGAACAAAAAGGCGTTTTTTTTCTGTGTTTATCCATATAACTGAAGTTTTAGCTATTAAGAAGCATGAGTGCAAATGTAAAATGACAACACAGAGAAAACATGAACACGAACGCCTGCATATTGCTCTCTTTTTCTTTTGAAATGAGATTTTTTTACAATTTTTTCAGTCCAACTGAATTTGTACATATAAAGGGTAGGCCATAAGTAAGGTACCTTTTTAAAAAAAATGCGAATGAAAGAGGAGATTTTGAAATTTTTTGTTAGAATAATGCAACACATTTAAGTATGGAAAACAATATCCTTTAAATAACCTTCATTATTGGATAACCAATCGCGAGCTCCTGCATTACTTCATTACTTTCTCTAAAGTCGCTGGTGAAATGTTGTTGATCTCCTGGCTGATGTTTCTTTTCAGCTGCTGCAAGGTTTCAGGAATATCAATGTACACTCTTGCCTTTCAGTATCCCCTCAGAAAGAAATCAGGAGCGCTTAAATCTGGAGATCGGGGTGGCCACAATATGTCGCCAAAACGAGGAATCAATCTGTATGGGAAATTTGTCTTCAACATTTGAATTGTTGCTCCTGCTGTATGCGCTGTAGCTCCATCTTGTTGGAAAAATGTATTTCCTGTGTTGCCGGCTTCAATATCAGGTAGCAAATTTTCTTGAATCATCTTTCTATAGCGGTCTCTTTTAAGACAAATTGCATCTCCGCTAGCATTCTCAAAAAAATTTCGTTCAATAATCCTCGAAGACGTGATGCCACACGATACTGTTACTTTAGCTGAGTGAAGTGGACGTTCGTGAATTAGCTTCGAATTTTCAGGCGACCAAAAATCTAAATTTACGTTACATTTTGGGCGCCTGAAAATCCAAAGCTAATTCACGAACGTCCACTTCACTCAGCTAAAGTAACAGTATAGTGTGGCATCACGTTTCGAAGATTATTGGATCAATTTTTTTTTTAAATGCTAAGGGTGATGCAATTTGAGTTACAAGGAGACCGGTAGAGACAGATGATTCAAAAAAATTTATTACCTGATATTGAAGCCGGCAACACAGGAAATACATTTTTCCAACAAGATGGAGCTACAGCGCATACAGCAGGAGCAACAATTCAAATGTTGAAGACAAATTTCCCATACAGATTGATTCCTCGTTTTGGCGACATATTGTGGCCACCACAATCTCCAAATTTAAGCGGTCCTGATTTCTTTCTCTGGGGATATTTAAAGGCAAGAGTCTACATTGATATGCCAGAAACTTTGCAGCAGCTGAAAATAAACATCAGCCAGGAGATCAACAACATTTCAACAGCGACGTTAGAGAAAGTAATGAACAGCATCATTGCAAGAGCTCGCGATTGCTTGGCCAGTAATGGAGGTCATTTAAAGGATATTGTTTTCCATACTTAAATGTGTTGCATTATTCTGATATGAAATTTTAAATCCCCCTTTCCATTTGCAAACAACCAAATACCATTTATAGTTTTAATGTTGTATTTTTTAAAAAGGTACCTTACTTATGGCCCACCCATATTATTCAGAAATACGTACGAAAAAATTAATAATGTGCAGATAAATATCGCAATGAAGAGGTATCATATATAAATTGATATTGCGAACTTGATTGAAAATTGTCCCATATAGATGTACAAATAGATGTGTATCTAAACAAATACTTACATAAACACTTAAATACGCAAGCAAGTATCGAAGCTTAATTTAATGTTAAGATTACGTCTCGAAAGGCTCCAAACAGAGACGAGCTGAACTGCGTATACGAGTTTCATTGCATCAACAACAGCCGTGCGGAAGAACTGCTTTTTGTCACCCAACCTACCACTCCAGCGCCTTTAGGACAACAACAAAAAAATTAATAATTGCACTGTCCGATTGAAACGGAAGAAGTAAAGCTGAAGCGTTGCGAATGTAACGACATTAGGAAATTAGTCTTCTTCATGTCACAGTTGCGGATGTGGATAATAAATCACAGCTATAATGTAGAGCTCAACAGTAGTGTGTACCGCACTGTGTGTCTGTTAGCGTGTATATGTTGTGCTCGTTTGGTGGATTTGAGCGATCGATCGCGCTGCGCGTTTGGTGGGTCGTTCAAATTTCTAAATGAAAAAAAAAAAAAACAGTCCTTGCCTCCCTTAACCTACCCGACATTAAACCCGAATATAGTCCAACTTACCGGAAATTACGGCCTAATACCTACAACATCCACCAAACGTGCAGCGCGATCGATCGATCGATCGCGCAAATCCACCAAACGCGCGCAACATATATACTATACATACTGTCTTAATATTGCAGTATACAATTGTGCTAGGCTGTGCTGCCTCGCCACAAGGTTTTTTCTCTTGTAGGAACACAATAGGACAAAGAAACCTTGTAGTAAAATAACACAGCCTGGTGTGAATAGGGTTAAAATATGTTGGTAAAAAGTGCTGCAAATATTGGATGGTCCTGCAGAGCAATTCAGTAAGCACTTCCATAGTACCTTAACTCTTAGCAGGTACTGCACCTTTGGCAGTCTACTGATCTAAGACTCATGTGTGCTAGTGATGGGGCAAATATCCGCATCTGCATCCGCGGAATATCCGCATCTTCTCTGACATCCGCATCTGCATCCGCGGAAGGCGAGAGGGTAACATACACTGTTGCATCCGCAGATGTCAGAACTGTAAGCTCTGCTTAAAGATCCGCATCAGCGGGTGTCCAAACAATGACATCCGACCCATCACTAATGTGTACTGCTAAAAATATTTACTACAGTTAATATTGGACTGTACTTCCCTAAATGATTACATGTTCTGTCGAAGCATTAATATGCATTGCCATGTACTACATTAGTTACAGTGCTTCAGGGCCGTCTCATCCAAATTGGTCCTTTATGTAATTAGCTCTTTCTTCTTGCCTTCCAAAGAAATTTTTCCGATCATTGAAACACATGGACCTCAAACAAAACCTCCAAATTTTCATGATGATTTTTGTTAAAAATTAAACAAATTTATCAGTCAATATAATTGGTGGGAAGCATCGTTATTAATACCAGAATAACAGGTAGAAATATTTTAATGCTGCAAATATTAAGATATGCTGGCGTCAATAGCTCAGAGAGAACCAAATTCATATATCAATGACGTAATGCACCGCAGTAAATACTGGTATGTACTGTAGTTAATAGCCCAACAGAGAAAAGTGCGCTAATATTGCCGATATTGTAAGACACTGCACAAATTATTGGCATTTAATAGCGCCAATAACCCAGAGAAGACTGCAGCCATATCGCCAATATTGTAGGGCATTGCTGTAAATAGTTTTATGCACTGGTGCAAATATTATTATGCGAAGGTTAGAATATTATGATGCAATGCAGTAAATATTGGCATACACTAGCGTCAGTAGCCCAGAGCGGAGCAAAATCATATTTTCTATATGACAATGCTCTACGGTAAATATTTGCATGTATTAATAGCCCAGATAAAACCAAAACCATATTGTTAGTATTGTAAGACACTACCGTAAATATTGGCATGTACTAATAGCCCAGATAAAACCAAAACCATATTGTTAGTATTGTAAGACACTACCGTAAATATTGGCATCTATTGGCGGCAATTGTCCAGAGCGCGCCGTCACCATATTTCCAATATTGTAATGCACTTGCCTAACTATTGGCAGGTACTGACGCCAATAGCCCGGAACGAATAGTAGCCGTAATCTCACCTAATTTGATTTTATTATACCAACATAACGTCGACTGAAGACCGGAGTTACAAGGGTGCTTCATAAACTCAATTCACGGCAACACGAAACATAAAGTTTAAGAGCTACCGAGAAGCGGAACAGATTGAGACATTTGATGTATGGCCGACCTTTAGGTAACGACCAGGTTACGTGGAACACAAGGCGTCAACGGTTCATCCCCTTCCTTTCCATTGAACACTGGGCGTCCACCTTTGGTACGTGTATCTCCGGACCGGAAGATGCATGATTACATCATTCACAACCGTCCAGTCCTCCATGAATGAGGGCAGCTATGCATAGAGGATATATGTTTCAGCCGATCAGCTCTGTACTGTAAAATTAGGTTTTTTATATAAATTCTAGTCACAAAGATATTCATCTGTTAATTAAATTTACTTGCAGTGATGACCATCTGTTAATTAATTTACCCACAGTGATGACCCTCAGTCGATTAATCTTGCCTGCAGTTATGACCTTCTGTTGATTAATTTACCCCCTGTGATGACCAACTATCGATTCATCTTGCTTACAGCGATGACATCTTTTGATTAATCTTCCTTTGAGTAATGACAATCTTTCGATATCCCACACAATGAAGTTTTCAATCCTGAATAAGCTTAGAACATATATAACGTACGCATGTCGAATGATCAGTCGGTACAGTTACTTATCAACCCTGTGCAGTGGCGTTCTTTTCCACTTTGACCTTGTCAAGTGATGTACCAATGGCGTTTAATTTTTGCACTTCTGCAGTTTTGACCAAACGGGCTCCCAGACATGAAGGACGTCCTGAGTTTCGGATTTCTAAGACAGCGTTGAAATTCCGGAGACATTTCTGCTCAAATTTTCTTCGAAATGCTTCATGTTTGGGAAAACGGAAGATTAGTTCTCAACATATCAGTACAATGCTAAACATTAATAGAAGAAACCCACATCGCAACGATAGCTTACCATACTTTTAGGCTGCAATAATTAAATACTAATCAATGAAGCTTGCTATCAAACCTGATAGCAAATGAATTGTATTCATACATATCCAAGATGCATGCCCATTCATCGTCATGATTCTCCTCTATAATTTGCAGTGCACATGCCAGCTTCATAATCGCATTCAGATAACAGAGATGATAAGCTCTGTTAGTTTCACTTCTACAACTCATGACAATCTGTTTACCCCAGCTTAAAAAGTAAGCCTAAAATAAGTACCGACCTTAGAAAAAAATAAGCGTGCAACTATTATGTGTAAATATTTTGTGTCGAGGTATTTCCAATGTAGATACGGTACATACGCAAGGAGTACGGCCTCAGGAAATGATAGGGGCCTGACAACAAGTAAGTAAACAGAATGATAAAAATATTTTAATTGATATGCTTTACTTGATTGTTGGTAACAATGCAAGCGATTAATACGTTAGTTATTAATACCACAATGGGTCCTTGCTTCAGGTACACCCTAAAATCATTCAGCAAGTGATTTTAATGCCACTACTTGGTGTTCGGAGAGTCGCCGTCCGCATACTTTTTATGACATACATGTATCTTTTCCAGAAAATTACTGTAGGCCTACCATAATTGTTACACGCTAATCCTTGATGTCGTGTAAAGGAGATCGCGGCCAGAAACACACAGCTCCCAGATTAAGATATATTCTAGAAAACTGCCTTGTTTGACTGCACAAAATAAAAAAAGAGTACAGTAAATTAAAATGAGCTCTTTATGTCGGCGGAACAGCCAAGTCCAGAAGTACTGGTCGCGGTGTTACGCCGATCTTCAGTATACAATTTTAACAAATATTGAGAGCGAGAATATTTTTCCCTTTGTGGCACATACTTAAAACTTTGAGAATTATCGCTATAAATACAATATTACAATATTATTTAAGACAAATCTACCGACTGTATTCTTACACAAACTTAAAGTAATCTCATGTAGCTAATTCAGTGTAATAAATCTATTTCAAGTTAGCTATACGAGATGAACTGATAAACAAAATTACTTACACATTATCGTGGGCCACTAAACTATTTGCGACAAATAAAACTGTTCCAATTAAAATTCATCTGGAAAGGGAACAAGAAATACAATGAAGCGGACATAAGAAGGAAGAGAACTGGGGAGGTGGAAATCGGTCATGAAGATTATTATTATTATTATTAAAACTTCACGCTTGGGCTCCCACGGACAGGTAATACAACCCAAATGAAGCATTTGCAACACCGGGAAGCCCAATACGCTGCTAAAGGAAA
>LQNS02276929.1:8592611-8613296 GCA_001587735.2 Parhyale hawaiensis | reverse complement strand
AAAAAAAAAAAAAAAAGTCAAGTTCTAATTTTTACGTACATTGCAGCAACGAATTATGCATTTTAACGTGTCAAAATAAAAGAAAATTACAATAAGATGTAGGGTAAGTGATCGAAGGCCTTCAAGATTTGGTGGGTTATTATCTCAGCTTGGACTGCCTTGACAGTCGCAATTTCAAGGTGGACCATCTAATAGTGGCGGACTTGCAGCGCAAGATAGATTTGTGCACAGAATCTTTACTGGTCTTCTTGGTACACAAACAATTGCCTGCTATGCCGGCATGTGTGCCTGGAGCACCTGCCTTTGTGCCTGGAACACCTGCCTGTGTACTGTGTAACTAGAATGCGTGCCTGTATGTCTGGAACACCTGCCTGTGTGTCTGGAATACTCTGTGTACCTGGAACACTTGCTTCTGTGCCTGGAACACTTGCTTCTGTGCCTGGAACACTTGCTTCTGTGCCTGGAACACTTGCTTCTGTGCCTGGAACACTTGTCTGTGTATCTGGAACACTTGCCTGTGTGTCTGGAGCACTCTGTTTGTGTGCCTGGAACACCTGCCTCTGTGCATGGAACATCTGTCTGTGTATCTGGAACACCTGCCTGTGTGTCTGGAGCCCTGCTTGTGTGTTTGGAACACTCCGAGCCTGGACCACCTGTGCCTGGTGGACCGAATGCCCTGTCCGGAAAATGAGAACAGCGCTTCGTCATCATCACCAACATCGCGAGTTTGCTCGGCAGCGACCTTGGGCCATTGCTGATCTCTGTGGCATCCGCCGCCTATCCTGCGAGTCCACCACTTCCTGGTTCCCAGGTCACTCACCTTGTGGGGGCAGCCATTCCAGATATTTCGAGCTCACGCACATTTTTTCCGTGCGGCACGCGGGCCCTTATCCCACGTCTTTTTTTATCTTTAGCAGCAATTTCGGCCTTCGTGCTTATCAGTTTCGTGTGCTGCATGGGTCCTTTTCTAGCATCTTCTTCGGCAGCAGTTATAACCTTCAAAGCATTTTTCGCGAGCTGTATGAGTTCTTAACTTACGTCCTGTTTGGCAGTGGAATGATTTTGCAATTATTAGTTCTTCTCATTATATATATTCTGAACAGTATCGACTAGTGACTACTAGTTTCGTGGGTGACAGCACCTCCGGAAATGATTATTATATTTTTTTCAGTTTTACTAATAAAGGCACGCGTTGAGTATTCATTTGAGCAGTCAATTGAGACAAATGTTCCGTCGAATTCTTATTATCATTAAACTATTCTTATTCATTAATTATGTTATTATTATAAAAAACTATAAATCTAGATCGGACACTCACTAACTGCAAGAAGCCCGAAACACTACCAAGAATATTAAAAAAAAACATTCACGGCTGAATTGCTGTTCTAGGTACACGGCCGAACACGGATCCCACCACTTCATACAAATCGGGCTTCGAAACCCTGACTGAATCGCGAGTGTGACACCAAGCTTTTGAGTGAAGCACGTATGTGGAACAGCGAATTTCAATGTGCTTGTGACTGCCCAGTTGTTTGAAAACTTTGAACATATATAAGCATTCGTTATAGCCACCGACCTGCGGTTTGTTTTTGTTGGATGCTGTGAAACGTAAGCGGGCAACTCATCAAGGAAAACGTCAGTTGTAAATAGAATTAATGCTTGTATACATGTAGCCAGTTTTTTTTCGTTAATTAATGTGTAAGCATTCTCATACGTCGGAATGTATAAGGCACATTATTGTGACAAATAAGAAAAATTTTAAAAAATGTTTTATGTGTTTTGAACATAAAAACTCCTAACAGGTCACTTTTTGTTCTGTCGTACATTCACTTAAATATTTTTCAAGTAACCTTCTTTGTTTACATACGGTACTGCTCTCATCCAACATCATGCGATGGTGAGAAGCGATTCTCACGCGTAGAGTTTCTATTTTCGTTTCTGTTCGATAAGAACTGTGATTGACGTAGTGACCGATAGTATAGAAGGTCATCATTGCAATAGTATTGATCGACTTCAGCTGCAGCGAGTGTACTTATCCCAATTATTTTTACAGGAGGGGAGGGGCAGAAAATACGTGCCAACGTCCCTTTTTGTTGGATACCCACCCATTGCACAGGCCGGCCGGAGACTTGTAAGAGACGTTAGTGCCGTGCGGGGTAATTTCTCAGCAGTTCATTCGTGGGAAACATTGACATTTCCCAAGGTATTGTGGTCGTCGCTTCATGTTTTCCCTCTGGCAAGGTTAATTAGTTCACACAGCTACCGTGTACTGTATCTTTATATACATTATGAGGTATCTCAATGGAAATTAACCTTAGTCTAAAAAATGGTTGCTATATCTACCTAAAATTTTACTAAATAGCATCAACAACGATAATTGTAAATAGTTGGAACAGAAAAGGACATAAAACAGTTGTTTACGTCGACCATGAAAAGCTAAGGCGAAGCAACATTTTAGCTCATACTTTTAGCAGCTATTTTCGAGTGAAACATTGTTGTGTTTTGTAATAGCAAAAAACCAAGAATTTTCTTCCATTGCACAGATTTTCCACCAGCATTTACCGTGAATTACGTAACTGTATAGCAGAAAAAAATAAATTTTCTTTATTTTACGTGCCAATCTCTCAAATCATTCAGTTTCACCTTGATATTTGTGTTTTAGGTTTAGCTCTTTCTCACCACTAATCTACATTTCTTAATAATGGGCGCTAATAATGCAAAGAATGCTGATCACACGGACCTTAATAATTGGACAGAACTGCCGGCGCCAGCATCGCCTGGATAATGAACCTTAATTATTTTGTTTTCCCATGTTAGTGAACTCTATCCAATTTAAAATCAGTAAATTCAAAGAAAATGATACATTTGCTTGATTTCTATTCAATACCTCCGTCAAGGAGGTGATGTTTTGCCGAGTTTATCTGCCTATTTGTCTGTCACCGAGATGACTCCAATAGTTATGGACGGATCCTTACGAAATGTGCAGGGATTATCAGGCATGTTGGGAGGAACAGATGAATAACTACCGGTGAAGATTCATTCAACCATTTGATTGTTAGCTTGTTTGTTTTTGTCTGCTTCAAAAAGTTTTTAATGGATTTCTATTAAATTTGCCCGAACTGTTCGATATATCACGAAGAGCAAATGACCAAATTTTTGTGGTTTTCGGCTCTACGTTTGGTTTTATGTTTGTCAGCAACAATGTTCGAAACGATTTGAACAGATCTTTAGAAATTTGCAAGAATTGCTTGATAGGTTTATTACACACTGACACATTTGATACATTACAAATATCATTTGGTATATTAGTACTATACACTGTCGAATAATTTACCCGTACAGCTACTGCAAGTTAAGCAAACTTCTTCTTCTTCAGCCACACAAAGCAAAAGCTAATACAATTGCATGACGTATTCTTTAAAACTTTTTTTTAACCTCAGAAATGGGATCTAATAAATACTCGGGAATTTTATCGAGAAGCGTTGCGTAGCAATTTGAAATATTGTTGAGCGTTTCTCAACATCAACACGCACAATTGGGAGGTCAAGAACAGAACGTCTTGTTTCGTAATTTTGTCGGGAAATAAGGGAACTGAAATACGTTAGAAATATTTCAGGATGATGATTAAACATGAATCGAAAGAGTTTAAGTAACGAATATTTGTAGACATCCTGAAATTACAGCATTTGCTAAGAGTACATTCCACTGCAACTCTTATACATGCACATTGCATACGTTACGTTCAACACGGAGTATTCGCCTAAGTATAGTATTCAATATAACTTAAGTTTGTGAATGTGACAACGTGGGGCTTCACCCCCAAACGATGATATTTTGGACCAACACTGAATCAGCTAATGAGTAATAAACTATTTTAGAAAACGTTAAAAGACATAAATAACCAAATTATAGCTATAATCGGTTCGTCCATGTGTGTGTTTGGCTAATTTTTGTCAGACTGTGAGTCAGCTACATAACTCAGAAAGGTATGAATCGATCTTTATCAAATTTGTTGAAACAGTTAGAAATTATAAAAAGCACAAATGTTCAAATTTTAGCGGTGATTGGAAGGCCCGTTTGTACGTTTGACTGTTTATCTCCTTGTCTGTCAGATCATCACTCAAAAAGTTACTGACGGATCTTCAAGAAAATCACAGAAACTGTTATAACTGTAAAGAGGCACAATTTTAGTGATGATAAAAAGAAATCCTAGTTTCAGGATAAATTTGATTTTTTTCTTAAGAATCCCTTGCTTGGCGGAGATGTGTCTCATTCATAGTGCTTTAATTTGCGTGTATTTTCATAAATACAGATAACTATTTGTCATCTATCAATGACAGATAGGCTAAGAAATTTAAACTTAAATACTCTAAATGTTAACTGAATTTATGACCTAGCTTACATAATTTTTTTAGCAAAGATGATAACTCTTCAATTGACTCATATAACTACATACCAAAGCAGCATTACATTGCTCTGCATACAAGCTATTCGAGATTATTAAAGCAAAAGGGAAATGCTAAAAAAAATATTCATCACATTGTGGTGGTTCTAATGAAAGGAAGAGGTGTGGAATGAAATTGTCATAGTCGTTAGAACTATTAAAAATAGCGCACTTCTAGCTTCTCAGCACTTAGCTTGAAACTAATTATTCAGTCGGAGCCTTTTAAATCAACATTAGCATCATGGTCAAATGAGAGTAAAGTAAGAATATCTCTTACTCAGACTTGATCATTCAAAAGCTGAAGTCTTCATGAAGAGGGCGCCATAGTAATTCAAGTTCTCGATCAAAAGCAAGAGAAAAAGATGAGCTGGCAGCTTCAGGATTACGTGAAAATGACAGAGGAAACGTTCATTTCTTTGTGAACTACTGAAACATTTGTTTATAGAAGACTAGGTATCGAAGCACTGTAACTCGGGAGTAACTTAAGCCCTTAAGCCCCAGCTTCACCACGAGGCTATAAACTGTTCTTTTACGTCCATCGTGTCAATTGACTGATTTTAAATTCATTGTGACCAGTGAGATGTAAATTGTGCTGTAGTAATCCTACGAGTGAATTAAAGAAATTACACCATTGTTCAGCTGTTATATAAGCTAAATTACAAATTAAACACCCACATTCCAAAAGGCAAAATTGTTATTGTTGTAGTCACAGCTGTTATACTTCAAAGATGGAAAAAGAAGCTATTCAAATTACACCAAGTTAGCGCTTATTCACTATATAATTATATGTGTAGATATATTTGTAGTAGAGTCCATGATCCGTTCTATTGTTACCTCCCGGATAGAAAATGCCAATAATAAACAAATAAATGCAGCATCATGTACAGGCATTATTATCATTATACAAGTTCTTTGCCAAGGCTTTGGAAGACACGAAAGGCATGGACTGGAAAACTTTTATTTATCCGCATGCCGCCCTGCGTCTGTATCTGCTGTAACGCTCGGTTGGTGCAAGGCTTTTGTACGCAAAGAAGGAGGAAAGAAAAAGAGGAAGTTATTTTCTCCACTGAACCCTATAGCTGTGCACAACATATTAGGGACACAACACCGTGAGGTAATTTATAACAATTAATATAAAGCTGTAAGAAATCACGCTGTAAAAATACAGTTCTTAGGTATGTTCTATGACAATCTGTGTAAAATAAATTATAGATCACAAGAAAAATAAATTTAACTAATATGAATGATCTGAAAGAACAATATTTATATATTTTCTACTACTACCTGATAGAAACAAAACATCGGTTGGAAGTCAGAGTGCCAACGAATTTACAAGATTTTGATCGAGCGGCAATGCTAATGTTCCTAGGTGTGTTTCAAATTTACAAGTATCTGTCGCATTCCGTATTGCTGGGAGAATCAAAACAAAATTGACACAAAAAAATGAATTTTGTTCTAGTGTTGTTATAAGCATGTACAATATTACATCTGCTCGCAGAATTACAGTATATCGGTTAGAGCAGACTTCCTTCGGTGAATACTGCATCTACTTCTGACAAAAAATGTTTATGGAGATCTAAATACACAGAACTTTCGTACATTACAAGGCTGCAAAAGTAACGCTGTTAAGTGTCTTGTAACGCTACCTGCTAAAGCAAACATGTTCACTGAAAGCAGTGCAACACAAACAGAATGCGCAAATATTAATCAACCAGTAAGACTGTATTAGATAGATATAGATTTACATGGTTTATTCATACTTGCCGTGGCCAAGGGTTCATGGAAAACAGTAAAAGAAAGACAATGACCACGAAATGCTTGACCCGCAAGGCTGATATTCTTATAAAAATATTCTAATCACTGAACACAAACAGTACAAAGCAACTATAGTTCACAGACACTAATAACATGTAAAGCAAATATTCTTAAGTTATAGTTTTAGCTTTATTTGGTGAGGCAAAAATAGCCCTCAAAACACAAACAGAATGTTACACAACTTAAAGTAATCACCTAAGCACATGCTAATCTTACTTACTGCGAGAAAAATATGTTCATCAACAGGATAAGTAGAGCGGGCACAAGCTAACCTTATAAAGGCAAGCGTCCTTCCTAGAGGAAGTCGCAGATAATGTTCTGTTTAAGCCATCATTGCTCTCTGTCCCTTCTTGTGAACGAACGTTAGTCATTGTATTATTCCTACAAGAAGTAAAGATCTTCTTTAAATATTAATGAGATAGGCACATTGTAAGGCTAATTTTAGGAATTACTTGTTACATAGAGCGCTTGTGAAGAACAAAAATGAAGAATGCATACAAATGAGACGAGCTGCTAGGAGTGTCTGTCAGAGTGGCAAGTGTCTCGACCATCACAAGTGGGTGTTGCATGCAGAACTCTGGACATGCGGGTGTTAGTCATCTTAAGTCTTGTAGTTAATATGGGGAGTAGTCCGTAATGCTCAGCCATATAGGCGCATCAGTGATAGTTCCATTCATTACGTAATTCACACGAGACTGTCTGGGCTATTGTGGCCATATGAATGGTTAACTGTCACGATTCTGAGATTAGATTGCACTCGATACTTTGATTTCTATTTCAAATTGTCTACTTTGTTTAGGAGCTCGTTGGTTTACTGTTGATAATATAAACAGTGCGTAAACAATCTATTCTGCATGCAAGATCAGTAGAATGTACTATAGACAGAGACAATACAAGTGAACCTCATTTAAGGTGCACTGATATACCATTACAAAATACAGGTACTATACTGATACTTGGCTTGTAATCAGTAATCATATAAGGTACGTTAAACACGTATAACGAAAGTAGGATGGATAATGAATGTACTCACCTATTTAATTTCCAATTTCATCGATATTGTGCTAAGGATTTTGAAGTTTTTATTTACGATACAGTGCGCCATCACCAGCTTTTCTTTAATTTTTAATGTCAGTCGTAAAATAACGAAAAGTGACAAAATTTTTCATATATGACTTACACATATTTCAGCTTACTATGCATACTAGATTCACCTGTTGACCTTACTATACATACTAGATTCACCTGGTCTCGAACCATCTACTTTGTTTACATAATCATTAGCTAAATTTGCAGCTACAAACAGCATGCTCTAACAGTCTCTATTGCTTATTAGATCAGCAATTTTAATGATCAACATCGGAAATACTTTAAGAATCTGCTTTTCTGTAATATCATGGGTTGGGGATTATGATACAGTATACACAGTAACTAAACAATCTATGCTGCTTATGACAACAGTTCATAGTATAAACATAGACAGCGCAAGAAATCCTCGTTGTAGGTTACCTCATGTTAGCCAATTGTTTTTATCAAGCTTTGTTTTTTCGTTCTAGATACTCGATATCTGCATTCGTTATGTAAATGTTCATCTATCTATTATTTGAAACTAACAATTTTGAACCTAAGGACAGAAGATGCAAAAAACGAGGCAACCTAGAACGAAAACTTACGCAACCTACTTTATTTGCTCGATCAATAACTCAAGTTATGGAAAGAGATACCTCACATCGGTCCTTTCATGAATCTTCGGGTTAAGTACTAGCTCAGTATTCCATATTTTTAGCAAAATAAAATGATACGTTAGGTTTATTTTATCTTACTCAAGCTGGGTTATTTTGCTACAAGATGTCTTTCATCCAGAGGAATACAGTAAGATGTTCAACTGTTGCAGTAAATCAGCATAGCCTCAATACCAACTGGTAAGATAAGCAATCATTGTATAATTCTGCTTGGTCCTCCCAGCGTTCTTTTCTCTCTTAAAACGACTGTAACGCCTTCAGTATTACATAGACAGGGGAAAATTAGGATACCATTGATACGATCTCTGCAGGAAACGGTAGGAGTCAAGTATCATGATGTAAGCTGCTACTGATCGCAGGTCATAGGTAGAAGATTTGCTGCCTGATATGGAACGTATTTTCACTCTTGATATTCTTAATACGGGTCTGAGATATCATTACAGAACAATGCTTTGGTTCTGTGGAATTCGTGCAGGATGTCAAGTCAAGTTAGCGCCCGAATATCAAGCAAGACTCAGGTTTCTTCACCCCACCAGGAAATAAAGGGAAAATTTTTATAAGTTGTAGATATTCATTTTTCTCTCTTTCTGATGATGGGATTTTTATTCAACCCGAAACGTTAAATATTATAATCTGTCGACTTTATATTTATGATTAGATCTTTCTCTTGTTCTTGTGGAATGATGATCAATAATGGCCGACCATTTAGAACTATTTTCTGTTATCACTTCATCCTACATGCATACCCTGTAATGATGATGTCACTCAATCCTTTATTGCTCACTGGCTGCTAGACCATCAAAATCAACTTCACTTATTATTCAATGGGCGCTCGGTAAGGGCAGCGGGGTGTGTCCGGCCACGCTACACAGAAAAGGTGGATCTCGCAACGCTGTTGATGTCATAGCCCGTCACTGAGCCAGCAGCTGTTGCCACGTGGACACTATACCTCCCTTTTATCAACAATGTAATAAACACCATGCATAGTGTATTTGTTTATATGTTTATTACCATCTGCCAAGGAGTTTATGTTTTTGTCGTGGTTTTCTGTCTG
Source organism: Parhyale hawaiensis (assembly GCA_001587735.2). Taxonomy (NCBI): domain Eukaryota; kingdom Metazoa; phylum Arthropoda; class Malacostraca; order Amphipoda; family Hyalidae; genus Parhyale; species Parhyale hawaiensis. Next base: position 8,604,241 of record LQNS02276929.1, on the reverse strand, counting down.
TCTGCCTCATTTGTCTCTCCGTTTGTCTGTCTCTTTGGCTGTCACCTAGGTAACTCTTTATGAAATTTACAGGAGTTGTTAGTAATGTTGAAAAACATAGATGATTTAATTTTGATGATGATTGGTTGGTCCGTTTGTGTGTTTGACTTATGTTTGTCATAATGTTTGTTATCAGCATAACTCAAAAAGTTATCAGCATGTCTTCAAGAAACTTACAGAAATTGTTAATACTATCAAAAGGCACAAAGGAATAAATTTTGGTGTTGATACGAAGAAAATCATAGTTTCAGAACCAATTTAAATTTTTCGTTACCGTTGCCCTGCTTGGCGGAGGTATTCGCTCTCAGAATACCCTCTGGAATATTTATATGTTTCGGGTCACGCTCTCAAAAAAAAAAAAAAAAAAATAGGCGAAAACTGGGCCAGGCTGAAGATTTATTAATTAGGTTGCGTTTTCTGGAGATCGATGACCAGTTTGCAGAAGATTGCGAAAGCGGAATCCTTATTCCTTTATCTCAATATGTACTGCTTACTGAAAACATTTCTTGGAATCGAAAAAAATAGAGATATTACAGCTTCTCTTAGCGCGGCCATGCAATCTTATTTTTATAACTTTCTCCATACATCGAACCATTTATTTGTTCTCTGTTTACCATATGTAAATTCAGTAGCTAATCAACGAAATGCAGATGAATAAATGGTTTAACGGGTAGTAGACATTATATATATATTTCAGCTTGCTGTCTTCCTTTTGACGGAGCAGAGTTCTCTTCAACACAAATCTTCAATGTACAGAAGGCTTATTCGGTATCAAGGATAGGCTGCGGGTAATTTATTAAAATTCACTGAGGCTTTGCTGCCTGCTAATGTAAGCTTTCTTTCCGCATGTGACCTATGGTGGGAGACGATTGTTTGTTAGATGAATTAAAAAAAAAAACACTTATCTCTTGTGACAATTTGATTCTGCTGTTGTAACGTATCCTTCAGAAGCATATCAGTGATATTAGTGACAATGGCATATTAAATGAAGACGGGTCGTCTCAAATTCTTCGCTGTCATTTTTCCCAGCGCGAGCACTCTAGTATATTAATAATAAATAATAATAATCATTTATTATCTCGCACACAGTGGATACACCAAATGAGGTTTTATTAAGCATTAATTATAGAATTTTTGAGAACTGGTAGTATGAAGAGCAAGAGAAGCAGTCAGTGACGAAAGCTAATTTGGGGTCCCTCGCCGCACTTCGCATTGCCTCTCGGTGCTTTAGTGCTCCACGCAGTGTAAATTCGTAGCTTATCGTCCAGGGATCGAACCCAAGCCTCCCTTGGTGCGATGCCGAGCATTATGCATGCAAACCTCCACTTTCGTGATCTCGGTACACCGACATATGATAACCTCTGAATATTTCGAGATATGAACGAAGTATTTTTCACCATCTTTGAGCCTCCCAGCTGATGAGCGGAAGTAAAGCTAAGCGTGCGTCATGGGTTACAAAATTTAAGCCGTAAGTCTTGCTTCTTATCTGATTCTTCAATATGTAAGTCTACATGCCTCTAAACCTACATACACGTAAGCCTACTTACGTGCAAGCCTATAATTTAGCTCGCTTAGCGCTGGACATGTAATAGCGCCGTGCTACAAACATTATAAGACTAACAGGGTAACCCACGGGGCTGAGCCAAGTTGTAGTGCACTATAAGAAATGGGCTTGTGACGTCATAGAAACCTAGTACGTTTATAAGTAGCTATTTTGCATTGCTTGTTCATCATTTCATTTGGGCCTCAAGAGTGTCCTACATGTCCTACAATCTTTATAGTTGCACAAAACTATGCATCAAAGCATGTTCCTTCTTTAGCTCTTTGAAGGATAAAATTTTACTATTATTATTTAGGTTGTTTCTCCTTAACAGACACGGACCCGGTCGGAGAGTGTCGGTAAAATGTCGCCCTAAGCTGTGCCGTCGCGTACGCATCGTTAACATAACAGCATCATTGAAAAAATTATGGATCTAAAATTCGCAAGTTTCAACAACATTATTCTGAAAGAGAGTTTGGGTATGTGAAATACGGTTAGGTAATTTTTTTTTTACAAGTTAGTTAATGCGAGTCGGACGCCACCCTACTGTTATACTGCTCTAACGCGCACAGCGTATAGCAGATATTGTTTTTTTTTTTAATTTTACAAAGCAATTGTATGGCTTCTGCGTATTATGTATAGACTTTTGCTTTAATATTAGTTTTTTAGTTTTTTTTTGCCCCTAAAGTTTTTCATACAAGTCTTGTTTAAAAGTTTTTCTATCTCGGCATTCAATCGCTCTCATCCGAGCTAGTTTTGTTGCAGCGGTTTAAAATTACAGATGACAGCAGATCATTGGTAGAAGACGAAAATAAATCGAAAATATTGCGGTATTCTCTCATATAAATCTATCTTTAGAATGCCATATTACTCTCGATAAAACCCACTTGATTTATTGCATTTTGAAGACGATAAAATTGGCTCTAAAAGTGCTTCTGACACATGCGGGCATTTGCCGGTTAAATTCATTTGCTCTTTTACACGCCTTTTCGTTGGTTTTGAAAAACTTTATCCTTCAGAGCTAAAAAAAGTTCGTAGATGCTGTGATATATATTTTTGTGCAACTATGAAGATTGTAGGACATGTAGGACACACTGGAGGCCCAAATAAGTTGATGAAGAAACAATACAAATACCTACTGATAAACTTACATTCTAAATTTTTCATGACGTCACAAGCCCATTTCCCATGATGCACTGCAGCGTGGCTCCGCCCCCTGGGTGAATCTGATAGTCTCATAATAGAGTCCCCACGAGCCCCTCATATGCAGAATTAATTCAACTGGAATAAATGGGAAGACTGTGTGCTTTCCTCCTGGATAATTCAAGGTGCATGTGAGCTTGAATATTTGATATGTATATAAACACATACATATATTAATTTATTGTTATATTGAGTACTTATGGCATTGGATACATTACAACGCAATTCTGAACCCTTTAGTACAGCCAGAAGCTGACGCACATGGAGTTCGTCATCGGGAGTGTGACAGACGAACGGACGAAGAAGAGTTTTACTTAATAATAGACGGAATCTCAGCTTTCTGTAATTCCAATGGTGTTTCAGAAGAGGGTCACTGACCTCCGACTGTAGTACAGATGCCCACAGCAAATCTGAAAATGAATGGATCCTTTCACCTCTAGGCTCTTAAGACAAGATTTAAACCTGACCTCAAAGAGATATTGAACCGAGAAGAATGTGGCATTGATACGTACAACCCTTTTGACAGTGACTAGCTTCTTGCAGTCTTCTTTAAAATAAGTATTAGGCCTGTGATTGAAGAGGCATTGCATGAAGGCTGTAGCATTAATATTTCAATCTAAAAATTATTGTCTCTCAATAAGTAAAATTAAACTTAAAGCCAGAACTCAATGAGCAATGTACGCTTTTAAGCTCTACACAGCATAGACACCTCATGCCTAGATGAAAACAATGAGATCCTAGTCTTTAATTCCTTAGATCGAGATTTTATATCATGAATCTAGCAAGACTACACGTATGTCACCCCTTAGGAATTCGCTGCAGCCTTTGATACAGAGCATCAATCTCCATTGGAATTTTAATACAGTGTCGCAGGAAAGGTAGACCCATGCCTGGCTATCCACGAGTGAATCGACAGTGGTATGCGAAAGAATATAATATATGTTTCGAAATAATCCTCTTGTCCCATTGCACTGGATGAAAATCTCCTGCTGATGGGGCTGCATTCTTAGCTTGCTTAACTCAGGAAAAATGCTGAATGACCTCATATGTGAAACGATTTGATTACGATGTATATGTACTGCAGGCGCAACAATTAAATAAGATATGATTTTTTGGAAGCCGAACCTACCATGACATGGATTCGGTTGCTAAACCTGTAGCTTAATAATGATGTTAATAACTACAATGAGTCATGAAACTCCTGGAAAATTTGCAAAGTTTTTAAAGCTGTTGTGCGGTGCAATGCCAAATGAAACAACTACCGGTAACTTAGAAGGATATGAGACTCGTTGAGTTTAAAGGTGCAAGATTAAGTTAAATTCTGAATATATGTTACTATTTACTCATTTATGCTCTCGCTCTCGACATAATTAAGGGTTTCTACTGTGCTAATTTGGAATTTTTTTAAATATATTAATTGGGTATCACTCCGTCTAGATATCCTTTGGCTTTTTTATGATCATCGAAATAGCGCTCTGTAATCAAGCAACCTCGCTGAAGTATCAATCTTTTTTTGGTTAATGATTCCACTATGTTTATTACCGAGTACATATGTGCACCACATCAAAAACAGTGTAAGACCATTATGCACTTATTTGTTTCATGAGGCTACCACTTGTTAGTTACGCTTAAAGGAATTATGTTCAGTCATAAAGCAGGCAAACAGCTAAAAACGGGGAAGCAATTTTTTTGTTGTGCGGTGCCTGGAGCGCCAAACTGAATTCAGTATATTGCATGTATTATATTGTGTTAGTCATACATGCCAAAGTGGATTTGAAGCCCCAAGTGCTGAGCATAAAAAAATTATTTTGCCTCTACTTCTCCAAGTACAAAGCAGTAGCTATTTTGCCATAAACTCACGCTGGCAACGCACCCACAGCGATCTCTGCAGTTTGGACAGCGAATGTACTGTAAGTAAAAAAAATAATTTGAGTTCCTGAGAAAAAGAGATCTAGCTAAGAGTTATCATATCCTTTTCCGTCCTCACGCGCAGTTGCTCTTGGTTGAAACATTTCGTTATCTTAACTCGTTATATTAGCAATAGTAGAAGTACCTAGTAGTAGCAGTAATAATAGAATAGTTTGCTAGATCTTCAATAGCACCCCTTATGTCCCGCCGGTCAAATATTTTTCCTTTGTATTTTTGCCAGAAGGACTCAAGCTGACGCTGAACTCACATAAGCGAGTTCTGGAATTTTGCCCGTGCGCTACTACTGGCCGGGATACAAGGCGCAAAACATCTCAAAGAGACGTAGGGGCCTCACGGAATAAGTCCGTCACATTAATCAGCGGCTCACATCGCGGAGCAGAAGAGGAAATACAGTACCGTCCAAAACTAAGGAACAAATTTTCAAACGGCATAACTTTTTTCTAAGCATGCCAGGTACTTCTTTTTTTGCACACTATTACCCAGGAAGATGTCGATTATAGTGTTAAAATTTGAAATATGTATGAAGAATGAGAAAAAAGTTATGGACAAAAATCTTTTCTCTCGAAATTGACAACGTCCAAAAGTAAGGAATAGTCAGCCCGTATTTCTTCATTTACATCGAAGACAAAGTTTGACACTGGCATTTGTTAACATTGCTGTTCGTTACATGATGGCACCACGTCAGAAAGTTGATTATATCCTGCGACAAGATATCATCAAGTTGCACAAGAATAATTTCTCTATTACAGACATTTCTGAGAAGGTAAACCTTTCGGAAAGTGTTGTGGGCAGAATAGTGAAGTCGTACGATGGAATCAGCTGCATTGGTACCCCTAAAAAGCCGGCAGGCCCCGTAAAACGTCAGTTATAGAAGACAGAGTCATCCAGCGTACGTCATTGGAGGAGCGTTTCAAAACCTCAGCTGCGATTAGTAGGGAAATAAATGACACAACGTGTTTGAACGTCTTAGGTCAGACCGTTTCTCGGCACCTTCAAGAAATAAAGTTATTTGCAAGACGCTCACAGAAGAAACCGCTTGTGAGTGCCAAGAACAAGAAAAAGAGATTAGAGTGTGCAAACAAGCATGTTAACTGGTCCCATGAAAATTGGGCTAGAATTTGTTTCAGTGATGAAAGCAAGTTCAATTTGTTTGGTACCGACGGCAAGGACTTTGTTGGAAGTCGTGAAGGTGAGAAATTAAGTGTATAGTGTACTAAGAAGACTGTGAAGTTTGGGAGCGTGATGGTTTTCGGTATGTTCTCTAGTCAAGGGATATCGCCTCTCGTTCTATTGCAAACCCGTGTGAATGCTAAGGTGTATAAAAAATTTGTTGGAAGGTATTGTCGTGCCTAATATTGTAAACTCAGGTGTCCCCACCCCTATCTTCATGCAAGACAATGCCCCCTGCCACAAGGCAAAGACAGTCATGAGTTACCTTGAGCAGCAAGATCTCGAAGTTATGGATTGGCCACCACAAAGTCCTGACCTAAATCCACTCGAAAATCTTTGGAAAACACTAGGGGTGAAAGTAATGGCAAGAAACCCTATCAATACGGAAGATCTTTGGATGAAACTTCAAGAGGAATGGGCGAAAATTACTGTTGAAGATTGTCAGAGTCTCATTCGGTCATATAGTCGACGATGTGCAGCTGTAATCGAAAGCCAGTAACTATTTACCAAGTATTGATTGTTCACCACCATTTTGCTAGATATTTCTCGCAAAATATTGAGTTAAATGCATTTATTCTTTTTTGTCCCTTAGTTTTGGACGTTAAAAATTTCAGGAATAAAGCTTTTCGTTCATAACTTTTTTATTAACTTTCATATATGTCTCAAATTTTAACACAATAATCAACATCTTACTGGCTAATAGTGTGCAAAAGAAGAAGTACCTGGCATGGTTAGAAAAAAAAGTTATGCCGTTTTGAAAATTCGTCCCTTAGTTTTGGACGGTACTGTATAGGAAACGTACTTCAGCTTACAAACTAACCGTATCTATAGATTGAATCAATATTTATTTCGCTTGCGTTTTCGGTTCTGCAAATTAAAAGATACGAGTGCAGTTATTGGCTACACTTAGCTTTTCGATAGTTAAGAGCAATCAACAATAAATCCTGTTATGTATAAGGAAGAAGTTCGACAGTGATAGCCAGCTACGATTCTGTGTGTCGATGATATTTCTTCATCGCATTTGGCGGCAGTGTATATTGCCGACAGATAATATTAATACAAATTTAGATTACGAAAACTTATCAGAATGAAAATGAAGATTGCAGCTGCAGTCGCAAGGGTGCAGCTGTTGGTACAGTTTTCTAGCAGTATATATATATTTTTTACTATAATTATTAACAATGCTGTTTTTTAGTTTTCTAGATAATCGTTACCGCCCTCCGACAGTTGTTTGATGGATTAGGCTCTCCAATTTTCAATACAACCGTTTCCGGCATTTCGTCACGTCTAACGGACCGGACTCTTTAATTTTCCCCATAATCGCTACCTTCACCCCGCCACTTTACGTAGTTTTGGCGAGCCGCAGGTCTCACTCAGTCTTCTGATTACACTTGAACTTGGCCTCTACCAAGTCGTCTGCTTTGGGCAGAACGAACTTTTTGCGCCTGGTTTTTCATTGACAAATTGCAGAGCGGAAGCTTCTAGTTCAGCCGTGCTCTACCGTTGGGTGGCCGCGTTCCCTATAATTTAAATGCCCATCAACGACCAGGATACGATCTCCAACTAAAAAAAATTAAAAGAATGAACTCAGATTTCACATGCTAGTTACATGAGACTGGTTAAAAATTGTAGCAAGCGTTCAGCGAGTATAATTCAGGTGAAAATATATGCCATTACTATTAGTGATGAAAGCGTATACGCGGTGAAAACTTTTCGATACCACGTTTTTTTTATCATATTGTTTTAGAAGTTTTCATCGCCTTATATACAATTGGATTTTAAGTGCCCTTTCTCACTCACTTTGTAGACGCATGTGCGAGTTTCATTACCCTGACAAGTAGCTTTGGAGGCATAATACAAAGTGCACCGTTAGTGCCGAGATGCAATTGTTTTCTGCACGGTATGTTAGCATACACCGCTTACCGATGACTTGATTTCTTCCCATATTATTTGCTCTCTAATTATGTATTGTTCAAAAGACACTTGCTTATCGGCAAAGGTGTTGTTGCTTTGATGAAAGTCTGCTATCTACGCTCTAAAGACTTCCAAAGTACCTCTTAGGGGTTGTATAAAAGCTAAATTTCGTTTCCTTCCCTCAGTAAAACCTATTTGCTCTGAGTTCATGAAAATCAAACTTAGTAGATCAACGAAGGATAATGGAACGATGCTCTTCAGAACAGAAGCACAAAAAAAAAACTTTTTTCATTTTTGTCATTCACAGATCATTCATCAGCCATTCACTAGAATGCGCTATTCACTAGTACTTTGGCCATTATTTCATAAAAGGGAACACAAGAACTTAATTTCATGATACCAAACGGCAATGTTTCTTACGATGGCTTCCATTTCAGAGAAACTTGTCGAAATCCTTTTGATAGTAGCTACTTTTTTTCATAATTTTTTAATTCTAATATCGTTTACAGTCTGAAATCTAATAAAAATTATGCCTATTTTGGGTGGGGGCAACACAAATAAGAACAATAGAACAGCGGGAATAAAGATTTGTATGATTTTTATCCAGTTAGACAGTATAACACGCCTTTAGGTACAATTTAGTACTCCTGACCACGTAACGTGATCATATGAACACAATATCCTGAAAGCTCAAAGAGAACGAATGTCTACCTCTAAAGTTCTCCACTAAAGCGATATTTTCTATCGCTCAACCATTTAATGCTGTGATAAGGTACATTTTATTTTGGTTTTTGAAATTTTTGGACATCTGTTCAAGCATCTCGTATCATGATATTTTTGGCTACGGAGATTGCTGCAATTTTTTTCTAATGTTAATACGTATTAAAGTTTTTGTTGCTTGCTTAGTTTATAATTCCCTATTAAAATATAAACAGTTAGATACATTCTGGTACACAATACTAAAGAAAAATATATGGATATAAAACTAGCTGTGAGTCACCGAAAGTCTCCTTTCATGCACCGGAGTCGTTTTTATGTCACTTACTATCAAATTAATTTATTTGACATCGCCTGACCCGCTGCTATGAGAAGACAATTTGATTCACGTCATCAGCGGATATTCGTCATGCAGCCGGGCGACGTAGCCTAACAATTTTTGGAGCGTTGGAAGACTCATCCACGTAAGTACCTTAAATTTCGAAAGCTGATACAGTTGACCATTAACTACCGCTTTGTCATATGCTTAAAGTTTTTAAATTTACTCTCTCCAAAATTATTATAGTTACGAACATAAAACAAGCACCAATTTTTAAGGGTGATGTATCAAATTTTCTGAAAATACATATAATGTATAATGTATAATACTCAATAGGTAGTTTTGTATTGAAGCATGTGCTGAAACTGATCATTGAGTATGCTATTCATATATACTTAAGTCATTGGCTCGCACTGGGTACCTGATCTATACTGTAATTATTGTGTACAATTTGAAACGAAGAGTTAACCCTTTCTTCGGAGACGGTATCCCACAATACACGCATCTTCTTTCTTTTTAAACCAACCACATTCCTTCTCTTTCTGAAAATTTTACATCATTTGTTAGACTGTCCAGATCATCCAACAGCGTTTAATTTATTCAAATTTGAAACAAACACGAGTGGTTACGTGGCCAGTAAGGAGTAATGTCCAAGAGAACAATAAAAATTCACACGTAAGATTAGAGTTTTCGTGGCGAACAAACTGACAAAAAGCAGCAGTACGTTTCCAAGATCATAAGTTCTTGTTTCATGAATATCCATTTCTAAACAAATATCTCAAGCCCGTCATCTATGAAATTGCAGGTCACTTGTGCTGCTGTTTCGTGTGTAATGGAGCCTAAAAAGAGAATAAGTACAGCAAAAACGCCACTGACCCACACAGAAGCTGTGATTGAGCCAACTGACTGACCTATACTGGTCTCTGGAGAGGCTTAGTCAGCTCATGTTCCTTTCAATTGAGCATTAGAAATGTTACGCAATTGTTCCAGTTACCTTCGTTTTTTTCTGCGCGTCCTAAAAATTTGTTAATCTGTCTCTCCCGTCTTCAGTTATATTGGACTAATTACCCTCCTTTACAGTTAATCTGGTGTTTTCATGGACATACAAGGTGATAGAAAGAGTTTGCCCATTACCACGCGCTGTACCATTTTTTAGCATATTGATATTGTAACTAGCGGGACCGTAGAAATTCCCGGTTATTTATGATTTCACTTACATTAGTTTGACCTGAGGCGGGGCTTCTAACTTAACTCACCCCGTTTAATCTACATAGCTGTCCGTCTACCTTACGCCTCATCTAAGCTGTCTTAGTATTTTGATGTCACCAGAGCATCTCGCATTTGTTCTGTCAGCAAGGAGCCCGCACTTGTGTCTTCATAAAGACATAAAGGTACGACGGCACTTCTTGCATTGTTTTCCTGAGTATTTACACACCTTTTCTAAGCGTTGTTTCCCACAGTTTAGAGATAATTTAGCTCTTTATAATCTCACACGTTTCAATTTTCTATCGGCAACTCCGAATTATTTACTCTTTTTTTCTTGCGGTGTTATACGATCTGCGGATATTGATTAGTAGCCTGTAATTCTTCTGCTTTGTTTGATGCGATAGCTATACAATACAGTACAGCAGACTCGGCAAGTTTCTTCAGTCACATTAGCGTAACCCCTTGTTCTCAAGATGTCATTGCATTTCTTTAGGCGACGCACAATCACTTCAAGAAATACTTCAGAGTTGAGATAGGAGCAAAATTTCTGGGCGTATCTTAGCTACGCAGCTAACCCTATTAAGAATGCCATCTGACACCATCAAGGCAAATATAATTCCTCAGGAAAAAAATATTATTACCTCCGCCAAGGAGGTTATGTTTTCGTCGTGTTTGTCTGTCTGTCTGTCTGTCTGTATGTTTGTCTGTTTGTCTGTCACCAGGATAACTCAAAAAGTTATGAACCGATTTGGATGAAATTTACAAGGATTGTTAGGTATGTTAGGAGGAACAGTTGATTAACTTTTGGTGAAGATATGTCCATCCGTTTGTTTGTTTGTCTGCTTCATTTTTCTCGATACCATAACTCAAAAAGTTATGAATGGATTTTAATGAAATTACCATGAGTTGTTAGGTATATAACAAAGAGTAGATTACCAAATTTTGGTAATGATCCGTTTGTTTGTTCGTTCGTTTGTCCATGTTTTTAATTTTATGCTNGGCACAAATGATCAGATTTTGGAGTTTATGCAAAGAAAATTATGGTTTCAGAGCCAATTTGAATTTTTGCTACCGTTGGCTCACTTGGCGGAGGTATGCGCTCTCAGAGTGCTCTAGTTACTATAGATATGATACGGGCGAGATGATCTTGTCTTCGCTCCGAAACCGTATATCTAATACTAAAAAGGGTTACGTGAAGACACATAGATGGACAGATGGGCGGTCGTACAGACGGAGCCTCAAGCAGAATCCACTGTACAATAATACACAACTAGCTGGAGCCGTGAAACTTTCACGGCCTTGCAAGGCCTTTCAGACAGACCCGTGAAAGTCTCATACTTTAGCATGGTAATACCGCACTTGTTCTTCATCACTGGGACTTGATGTGTGATGTATAATGTCCATCCTCTTGGTTGATGAAGATATTCATAATTCCCTGCAGTGGAGTAGCCAGAGGAGAATGGTGGGACACATTCCCTCCCCAAAAAGTTACACGCACCCTTCACTAAAAGTGAGGCCTTGAAAAAAAAATGTGCTACTTTTGGCCTAGCTTTTGTGTTTCGCTGCCCCCCCCCCCCCCCCCCCCCCCCCCCC
>LQNS02276929.1:8574830-8592511 GCA_001587735.2 Parhyale hawaiensis | reverse complement strand
AGTGAAACCTTCGCATTGTACCAAAGCAATTCCCCGTCAACACCACAAACAACACCGAGATTCCATGTACGATATCTTATACGACCAGCCTTTTGCTGATAATAATTACTGAAGCTGCTCATGTCTAAGTGGCCCGTGGGTTATATTTATAAGTCCCTCTGTCTAACTGGACCCGTGGAATTCCTTTGGCAGTAATCCACGGTACAGGTACCCCAAGATTTATTCTTAAAAATTTCAGGAGTATAAAAAATTAAAAAGACCTGGCCTGTGGCCGAGAGATTAGTCTCCAGCCGTATCACAGATACGCCAGCTTCCTGAACTTAATAAAGCGCAAAATAATGAAGAATGAAAGACGAAAATCGCCAATATATTTGCCTCTCGCGTTAGCTTTGGCACAGATACCGGATTTCGCATGTAAGGCCAAAAGCGAGTTGAACATTGAATTCAGGCGTAACACACGAAGGAAGGAACGAACGAAGGAACAACGCTATTTATATTATAGATTGTTGGTTGCCTGGTCCTTCTTTTGGTCGGTCCTTCCCCCTGTTACGCTCCTAAGGATTTAGATAGGAGAAACTTCTTCTACTGAAAAAAATTGAGATACCTTTTTGTATTTCAACTTATTGATCAACAAATTGAGATACAATAAAACTTCAGCCCCTGGAGTAACCCTGGCCAATATAGTTTCTGAAATAAGTGGTCAAAAGTTGAAATACTGCATTTTCTGAATCTCACTTTGCTCCCAAAACTAGCTTGGTACTTTTTGATATGACGATAATTCTTCTTCTGAGCAAGATAGATGAAATGCGGTAGCTTTGGTAGAGTTTTTGATCTGATCCTGTAGGGCATATCGAATTATTTTAGCTGAACTTTTTCGCAGCAGGTAGAGAGGCCCAGTCCCGTTCGGAGTTTTCGTTCCGTTCGGGCATAATCCATTTTGCTTATGCTTTCGTTAGCTGAATCTCTCCGTAGTAGTTGAAACTTCACACTGAACAGACGCCTTTTTTCAATCAATTTGCATTTCAGCCAAATCTCAAAGACTTAACTATAGGCTGGTATCCAGGTTACGGTAAGCCTTGAGCATATCCGGTGAATTCATCTAACAGAACTTTATTTTCTTAGTGCTGCTCAACGTTTGACCAATTCAAAACTGATATCCGCACATTATCTTGCAGGAGAGGGGGGAGAATTTTTGTTCTCGCACAACCCATAGCAGTACAACTTGCATTTCAGTAATGGAAGGTCACGCCTGCAGGTATGCGATCTATTTTACAGCAAAATATATACTGGGAACCTGTACTATAAAAAGTTTCATCACTAAATTATTGTCGTCATTTTTGACGGCTAGGCGTTCTAGTTATAATAATATAGACTAGAGTACCAGCGGTATCAAAAATGACAGCGAGGATTTTTTGAAAACCCTTCTTCATTTAACATATGTACTTCCTTTACTAATATCTTTCTGGGAAACACGTTACACAGGCCATGTAAAATTATCTTGTAGTAGTAGTAGTAGCAGAAGTTTCAATAGAGCATCAGTAAAAGTGTGTCTATATCGCGCCGGACTATTCCAGTGGTTTTACACAGGCTAGTGCACCACTAAGGAGCGAGGTACAGCTCGTTTTAAATTTTCAATGATTTTTTGTCTCGGCATTTCTGCCGGGAGGTCTAAGAGTGGTCAGTGCGCTACTAACAGGAAAAAGGCGCAAGCTGAGCATCTCCAAGCCCCGGGCACGGCTGAACGCTTTTGCTCAGTTATACCGCATAGGGGAAGGAAAGGAAAAACAAGAAGGTAGAAGTTTAGAGGGAATAGGTCGACCACCTCGATCAGCGGCCCACCTCCCTAGACAGAAGGAGAAGTATTTAGAGCCTACCTAACTTTACAAAACTAACCTCGTCAGCAGGAACTGCTGCAAGCTGCAATATCTCCTGCGGAAAGGGCACTCGGGACCCTTGGGTGCGTGGCATCTAAAAGTTTCATAAGAGATGAGTGCTCTCTCTCTCTCTGAATTCATCTATAGCAGCACAGTCGTCTCCCACCTTAGAAGAGGCTGAGTTTTAATAAGAAGGAGGCAGCAGCGACTGCAGATCTGAAGCCGATTTTTCCGGTATGGCTGAAGTCTGGCTCGCGCGATGATTGGCAGCAGGAACGGCTAGAAGCGTTTTATTGGTGAGCAGGGATGGCTAAAAGCTTGTGATTGGTGGGAGGGAGCAGCCACCGAAGAACAAAGAACTTCTTTGGCCAGTACAGTGAAGCGTGGATGTGCTCCCTCCTTCTATCAAGCATCCTTGGAAGAATTACAGAAAAACTATTAGAATACTAAGCAGCAAAGAGTTACTGAAAAAATTATTTCCCCGTCGCGTATCCTAGATACCAATGGATGAGCCTTCGGAAAATCTAAGTTTTTTCACTTGAGGCGAAACTCTCTGTCAAAGTAGAGCAATAAGCCAACAAGCTAAGAGAAATAATCGTGTCTACTGCTCCGTGAAAGATCATCGCTTTGTTTGTGCTTTGTGAATCAGCTACTGAATTTATGCGTCGTAAACTGAGAAAAAACATTTGTTTCGATGTTTGGAAAAAGTGATAAAAATTAAATTCTATAACCGCGCTAAGAGGAGCTGGAAATAGCTTCACTGTTTCGATTTCAAGAACTATTTCAGGCAATAAATGATTCAGTTAATTGCAAGGATTTCACTTTTGCCATCTTCTGCAACCTGGTCGTTGTTCTCCATAAAAACGCAGCTTGATTGCAAAATCTGCAACCTGGCCCATTTTTGACCTATCCATTTAGTTAAGAGCGTGACACGAAACCCACAAATGTATAAACATAATAAATATGTAAATATAGGAAGTCTAGAAGTAATAGACAAGGAATGGAGAGGTTGGTATGAGCAATGAAAACGGGTAATTCTGCGCATTAAACACCCAGAATATTGCTATCGGAACCAGATTTCAAACAAAACAAATATTTCGCGTCTCATGCATATATTATTGGACTCTCGCCATGTTATGTCAAAATACATTCAAAGTTATGCAACATATCTATCAACTGTGAGTAGCAGAATACACCCGACACTTGTTCCCAAGCACTTAATTATCATGAATGCCATGATTTCTCCTATCAAATATTAAAAGTGTGCAGATGTAAGCAAGGCCAGAACCAAAGTAGAGTAATAATAAAAATTCCACCCCCAAAGAAAGCATTGATTGTGAAACTGCATCATAATAAACCAATCTTCTTAACTTTAGCTTGTGCTGACCTTTTAACGTGGTCCTTGATTTTAAAATCTGAATTCATCTAACAACAATCGGTTTGGGTTTAACGCCTCAAATTCAATCCTATATGGCGAAACTAACGCTGATGATTGAAATCCGAGTATGTAAAAGCTCTAGTGCTTTTAATTTATCTAAATGAAGCCTTAAGCCTTCAGTAAGCCTTCAGTACGAGATGAAATTTTATCTTTCCTGCTCGCACAGTGAACTCCCCATTAACTCTTTACTTGGCAAGTGACTATGTATGGTTACTTTCACAGCGCTATTCCTATGAAAGTAATTTTCAACCAACCGGCTTAGGGCTACTGCAACCCAACGCTCGAACCTAATACATTCGACTGTCTGGACTGAATGAAATAGTTCTTAGTACTAAGTTTAGTACACTTAGACTTCTCCAGGGCATGTACCAAATAATTTAAAACAAATAATGTGAGTTTCAGACCTAAGGGATTAGGTAAGTGTGTGACAACACTATGCGAAGAGGTGTCTTCTTCGCTCGTGTTAGCCAAAGAGTTCTACATGTTTGGCTGAATTATGCACTTACATTCACTAGAGAATTCTCTCTAATGAGGAATAAACTTGTCGTCAATGGGGCCAAAAGGCTGGACTCGAAGATCTGAGACAGGCACGTGCTTTCCATTCGTGTTGTTGAATCGAGATTCAGACTTTAACTTCTAAGTTTTACCCTCAAAACTTTCGCAGATTCAAGCGCAGCACGTAAATTTGAGTTTCACTAAACCTCAAGAAGAATTGGACAGCTGCAGAACCACATCTCTTATCTGATATCCTGTACAATAAAATTTTGTGGTCTTGTCTTCATTCGATTTTGATTGGCAGGCCCCTTGTCACTGTTTGCTATGCGTGCCATGTATGGTAGATTATGGGCTGAAACGTAAACCTGCTATCTTCAAGTTTGTCAATACCTACAATCTGAAATAAAGTTGAACTCTTCACGAGATAGGAAACTCCTGGCGATAGCAAAAAAATATGGACTTCCATGAGTTAGCTAATATGTTCTTTTTTTTTTTAATTGTGGACCTTCTTCTAAGCTATCACGGGCCATCGTGAGTCTGATGGCAAAGATTGCACTCAGTTTTAGTTGTCAAAAACATTGAAAACTAAGGTGCCTAAGCTCATTTTATTATTAGTTTTCTAAAGATAAAAATTCGTTGAAGTATCACACGTAATCAAACGCAAATGTACTGTAAAGTTCTCAAGTTACAACACATCTTTAACTATTCAGTTCTGGGCATGATACGTTTGGACTCCCCTATTTTTCATAAATGTTGCTGTATATAATTATTTCACTTTATTTTTGTTGGGATAAGTGCAGAGATGGCAAAGTCTTAAGACTGTAAGTTTCTATTTTTAGCTGTCCCTGTCTAATAGCCTTTTTTAACGCTCGACGGCGAGCAGTACTGACCAATATCTTGTAGGCTTTACGGTCAGCAGGCTACGTCAAGGCCCATTCAGTAATTACTATAATGATATAATTTAGTTTTGCCCTTTGACAACAAGCCAGAAGAACTCAAGCTTCCATCGCTTTACTTTAGAAATTATTAGACTTTTGCAGATAGCAGAACACAGATCGTAGCTGATAATTTGAATGAATACTGTAAGTAGATGATCCTCTACAGCAGACCTTCTAAAAAGAACTGCTGGCGAGGCCTGGATCATAAGAAGTAGAGCTGACTGTGGAAACAGATTCAACCAACTCTTGAATTGTGGCTATTTAAATGAGCTACAGCATGGCGAATTTTTAGTTTTATATGTAAAAGACACTATAGGTGCTATATAATAACCATTATAATTACCGCATTCGATTTAATTACTTTTATCAAGGAGGTTATGTTTTTGTAACATTTGTCCCTTTGTCTGACTGTTAGTCACCAATGTATCCAAAAAGTTAGAGACGGATCCTTGCGAAATTTACATGGATTTTTAGGCATGATAAGAGAAACCCAATTAACATTTGGTGAAGTTCCGTTCGTCCGTTTGTTTGTGTATTTGCTTGCCTTACTCTCTATTACTGATACCATAACTCAAAAATTTTTTAACGCATTTTCAAGAAACTTGGGTATACGAATTGTTAGGTATGTTATGAAGCTCACATTATCAAATTTTTTCATAATGTGCTTGTTCGTTCATTTTTTGTCTCTATGTTTTATTTTGGAGTTTTCCAGCTACATAATTCAAAAATTACCTATCGGATCTAAATAAAATTCGCTGGATAGTTAGAAATATTAACAAGCACAAATGACCAACTTTTAGCTATGATCGGTCCGTCCTTTTGTCTGTTCGACTGATGTTTGTCTTAGTGTTTGTCAGAACATAACTAAAAAAGTTACAGATGGATCTTCATGTAAATTACCGAAACTGTTATTACTGTCCAGAGGCGCCACTGACCACATTTCGGTGATGATAAAAGGAAATCCTAGCATCGGAGCCAATTTGAAATTTTTGTTAATATTGCCTTACTTGGCAGAGGTATGAGCTCTCAGAGTCCTCTAGTTTTTAACTATTTATTTAGTGAAATATAGCTATTTTAAAAATCCCAAATTCTTTGCTCATGTCACAGAAACTGTGAATCTCAAGTCGTCATTTCATCCTCGATTCGTCCTCGCCTGCCACATTGCGTGTTCACGATGTCCCGAGAGAAAAGTGCAAAATATTGGATTACACCTCCAATTGCTGAATTGTATCATTTTGTTGTTACAGCTTTCGCGCGCAGTGCACTATTTAGCCTTGTCATTTTCACGGTCAAATATAGCTCTCGATGTAGTTTTTGTATTGAGTCTTGAATCTAATGGTGATGAAGTTATTAATGTAAATTCGGTGTGAAAATTATAGTCACTGTCTTCAGAAGCACGCAATTGCCACGAGTGTAATCTTCAAATTTTAGACCTAATATATTACGAAGGTTTCTCCAAAAGTAATGCCTCCAATTTTTTTAACTTAACATGTTGAAGTGCTGTAAAGGCAGCAGAAGAGGCACTACTAAAAAGAACGACCTTTTCTTCACCACAATTTATTGTTCTATGTTGTTACCATTATTCTGAATGTACTTTCACCAGCAATGAACGAGAACCTTGATGCCTCGGTTGCTAAAATGTAAGAACCTAACCGAGCTTTCCATTTTCCACGTTTACTATTGCGGCGTTGCTTTCGGGGAAACACTGCCCTTGTAAAGCATTCTTCCGACATCCGAACAAGTTGAAGTCTGGCGGTGCCAGGTCGGGACTGTGCGGTGGGTGAGACAACACCCTTTAGCTAAACTTTGTCACTCATCCACTAGTGTTCATTCCGCACGGCAATCTGGGCCTTCGGTTTGGTCCACGTTTCAACGTGACGGTCCAAGTTGACAGTCGCCCCTAGTTCCAAGAAATCCAAGAAGATGACCCCTTCCTGTCCCTAAAAAACGGAGCGCACTTTGTCACTCACATCTCTGTCGCCACTCTCACACGATTAACCCATTTCTTAAGTGAGCTGGTATCAATTGCGACGGCCTCGTAAACGTTTACCAGGCGCCGGTAAATGTTGATTGGTTCAATTGTTTCTTCATAGATGAATTCAATAACGCATTTGTGCTTCTGACGCATGTTAATGACAGGGATTGTTCCCTTAATGTGTCGCACCGTCAATATCTGCAACAGAAAGACGAAACTTTCAACTCATCAGGGCGTAAGTTCAGTCATCATAACAATGCGATTGCAATCCCCTCGGATCCCTTCGGGTGGAATAAAAAAAAAAATAGGTGGCTATACCTTTGGAGCGACCCTCGTACATTTTTTTTATTAAATTTTGAATGTCAAATTTACCTTAACGTTAGCTTCTTAAATCCGTTCTTTATATCTTTAAGTCGAATAGCTTTTTCAAAAATTGCTGTACCATTCCTTTGCGTATACTGATCAGTGTCGTAGCTGAAATACTTTCATTACATCAGTTTGTCACAGTGTCTGGTTAAGTTGCACTACATATCTCACATTCCAGTGACCTCGTCATGTAGAATAGATCAAAAAGCATAAATTCTCGCACCGTCACTAACTTCATCGTCGCCAAACTCCGAACTTTCTTCGTTATGTGCACCTTGGTTTAAGCGTTGGTGGGAATTTCCCTAATTTTCTGCAACACAAAAGCACGAAACGGGATCATCCCGTGGGATTCCCCGGAAGCATTCATTCATTGGGCTGGAGAGCAGGATTTCTCAAGAAAAAAAAATATAGAGACGCCTGACAGGAGCTTGCTAAGACTAAGTAATCTGGTGGCTCCTTGCAATCTGCTGCACGAACACAGGTAATTTAATGAGTGGGTCTTCTGGTAGCAATCTTTGTTTCCCCGCGAATAACTTTCCAGTTTTTATGATTCTCTAAGTACACACTCAAGTGGAAAGTTTGGTTCTATGCCGCAGATACGCTTGGTAATTTTTAATTAGTAATTAATTTAATAAAATAATATCTGTCTTGTGGCACGAATGCCTTTTACTCGTAACTTTTCGTCCGCATGTACTGCTGTGGCTATTTCTGCTTATCAGTACGCATGATTTTTTCCTTTATACTACGAGTTATTAGACACTATTTCACGAATATTAGACACCATATCACGGATATTAGACGCTATATCATGGATATTAGACACTATATCACGGATATTAGACACTATATTACGTATATTAGATATATCACTGATATTAGACCCTATATCACGGATATTAGACACTATATCACGAATATCAGACGCTATATTACGAATATTAGACTCTATATCACGGATATTAGACACTATATCACGAATATTAGACACTATATTACGTATATTAGATACTATATCACTGATATTAGATACTATATCACGGATAAGATGAGCAGACAGAGTAGTAAAAAATACTGCTTTGGAACGAGAATAACCATTGCAAGTCTTGATGAGTGGATGGGCGATAGTTTCTGCTTAGATGCCCTGATAAACATCTATTTTTTTCTTTAATAAGTTATTTTCATGGTAGCAGTGTTTGCTATGATACCTTGACATTGTACACAACTTTGATGATCAGTCAGTATGATGGCAAGTTTGATTTAATATTATCTATATGATTCTAATATAATGGCAATAGCTCATAGAGGGCCGGGGCGTAACTCTCGGATGCTCTGTGGGAATGGGCCTATTGGTATGTCTATTATCCATTATCCACTATTAAATCTTATTCATGTGCATTTTAGCCGGCATTCAATTCGAAGGCGATGAATTTGTATGGCAATTAACTCAGAGCGATGAATACGCCGGCTCACCATGTTGCGTTCTTTATAACTGCCTTTACAAATTTCATAGTTCACTCAAGTAAAGTAATGGAGAAGATTTCTAGGCAACAGTATCGTGAATGTCGGCAAAGTCTGTTTGGGGCTAAGTGTTGGTCATGATCCTGTCATGAGAGTCTGCTTTGCAGCGAGCCGTGGGTTTCTGCGAGGACTCTAACTCTGAGTAGAGACTGTGTATAGATACTATAACAATAGCGCAAACAGCGGGTGGAGGAAAGAAAATTTTTTACTCTCCATAAGTGAGATCTGCGCTACAGTTAAGCTTTCAAATATTGCATCCCTAATATTATGTCCGAAGTTACATAATCCCAAATTATATTCGTCACCCCGAGTGGTGCACATAGACAAAAATAATAATTTTTTCCCACCCTGCCTCTTGCTAATTATTGGCTATTTTCTCTTAATATAAACCGTTTTATGCATCCCTGTAAAAGAAAAGTTGATGCATAGTCAAGCCATTTATTTTTTGAAAGTACAACCATTTGTAAGTATCCCTGTCATATTTTGAGATTCAAAAAGTTAGAAATAAAGGTTTAATTCAACAAATGATCAAAAATTCCTTATCTCTTTTAGTTTTTCTGATTTTTAAAATTTTCATACACCCCTCGTAAGTAACATACACTTCTGCTTTGGATAGCCCCAACTCACAGACAATATTTGTTTTTTTTTTAGGGAGGGTGATGAAAAAGAAATTAAGAAGTCAAGTATTTAAAAAAAGGTTTAACTTCCGGAAGCGATGCTTGCATAGTGCAAGTATTGAGGTAAAAGGCATGACGTCAGCATGATTCAGCACGTTAGGTACGTTGACGCGGAAAGGCTATCAGGACTCTCTAATAGAGTTCCCCATTTTCCTTTGGGAAAAAATAAAACTCTAACTTAGTGCATGTAGTTCAGTCCACCATTTCGAATGCTCATTTAACTTCTTAGCGTTTTCACCCATTCATTCCAAAGTCTTCCTTTTCTTACGATGAGCTCGATAGCGTTATGAAAATTTATAAGCTTGTTGGGTATTGCAGATGTGCTGAACTCTAAACCCTATCAGGTAAGGTGTCGTTCAAAAGAGATATTTCAAATAATACAATACCTACAAACGTTTTAGCGTGTCCTTAAGAGTTAAATTGCACCAAAATTATTAGATAAGTACTTCACACTTGACTGTTTTAAATATATTTTTTTCCCTAGCTGAAGTCGAAACCTTCTTATACTTCTCTTTTATTCATGCAAGAGTAATTAGCATGGTATCCCGCACACTTGCGCTTCCTTTATTTCGTTTTCGTTCGTTTGCACAAGCCTTATAAGGACATCCCAGCCCCACTGCTGTACAGAATATATGATGAGCCTTATATGCCTTCAAGTGTTTCATTGATTTTTTTTTATTGCGTTTCTAGTAACCATAACTAAACGCATCCCAACCCCCTGGAGATGATGGTTGTTGCTTCTGCGAACTCTTAATACCGTACATTTCGTCTTTCTGCCGAGTCATTACTGTCACAGACTACCTGTTGTGATTATCATTCATCGATGACTTCCTAAATCTTTCGAGAATGAGTTACGCTTAGCGATATTTGCTCTACTTCTTTTAGTTTAAGAATTGGAAGCATTAATTAATGTTGAACCAATTACATATAGATATTTTCTCGTACCCAAAGTCAACAACATCTTTAGCATTTCTCACCTAGTCCAAATTTACAAGTCGAGTTTAGCGTACTCATTGCACCAATCTAATGAATGATAATCTTATTTTTTCGTTCACCCAAAACCAAGCCAAACCTCTGAACATTACATTAATCCCTGTTGTAATACATGCATACACATAAGGGGTGATCCATCTGATCAGCTACTGTACAAAGCACATAACATGATTCCCTGGACATTTACTGTATTCACTGCATTAAAAAATCAAGAACGTTTCATTCTCCCCAACCCCTTTCGTAACCTAGAGCACGTTCAATTGAGAGCCAACATTAAGCCTTCGAGACTTGACTTGTTCGAAACTCCTCGGTTTCGACCCGTTTAATCTAGTTTCAGGTGCTGACTCTTAATTGGTTGCTCGTGAAACTTCTAGTAATTACCTCCGCCAAGGAAGTTATGTTTTCGCCGTGATTGTCTGTCTGTCTGTCACCAAGATAACTCAAAAAGTTATGAACCGATTTGGACGAAATTTACATTGACTGTTAAGTATGTTAGGAGGAACAGATGATAACCTTTTGGTGAAGATATGTCTATCCATTTGCTTGTTTGTCTGCCTCATTTTTCTCAATGCCATAACTGAAAAAGTTATGAATGGATTTTTATGAAATTAACGTGAGTTGTTAGATATATAACAAAGAGTAAATGACCAAATTTTGGTAATGATACATTAGTTCGTTCGTTTGTCACTGTTTATAATTTTATGTTTGTTAGCAAAGTAACTCAAGAGATAACGCATGGATCTTTATGAAATTTATAGGGACTGTTAGTAATGGTAAAAAACATGAATGACTGAATTTTCGTGCCGATCAGTTTGTTCGTTTGTATGTTTGACTCATGTTTGTCATAACGTTTGTTAGCAGTATAACTCAGAAAGTTAGGAACGGATCTCTCCAAGAAAATTACACAAGCTGTTATTACTATGATAAGGCACAAATGACTAGATTTTGGAGTCTATACAAAGAAAATTATGGTTTCAGAACCAATTTTAATTTTTTGCTACCGTTGCCTCGCTCGGCGGAGGAATGCCCTCTCAGAGTGCTTGGTTCAATGTTGTTTCTTCAAATGGACTTTTCACCTAGCTTGGCGTCATGGAGTAGTTTGTAAGACTTTCAGCACGATTCAAAGTTGCAAAAGACAAAGCTTGTGTCTTAAATTTCGGGCAAGTCCAACCTCGAAGGCTTAATTTCGTCGCTCAATCGAACACGCCCATCGGCAGAGATTGGTATACTGTAGTATTCTTCCCAGCATATGCAAATTTCAAGACTTCTTTTCAGTTACACGCAGACGACCGTGCCCAGTGAGATCAGCAGGTTACTCGAGCAAAAACTCTTGGCCTTGGCAGATCTGCAGCAGCCAAGGTTCCGCCGCTTGCCTCCATGGGTGTGTGTAGAGGCGTCTGCCATTGAGACCAAAAGTAATGGGTGGCAGGCTATGCTGCTGCTTTTTATAGCACATGCAGAACTCGTAGTTGGCTGTGGCCTAACGACACTCAAATTTTTCCATTCAGATTAAAAGTAAAGGGTGGCAGGCAAACCTATGGCTCCAGAACTTGTTGTTGGAACCTTGAATACTCATAAAATTAATATCTCAAGTTATTTATACATTATACATGGTTGTAACTGAAATATTGCAAGCCATTGATTCTTGTGCTCGAAAATTCATTGCTTCTGAATTCTTTATATTTCGTGGTAGCATTGTAATCTCTTGCGGAGGTCAAAGTAGTGTTGCATCGCATAAAACGGGGCTCTGAAAATAAAATATAGTAATACAATATAGTTAATAAGTAGCGAGCAATGTTCTAGCCAATCGTTGTCAATATGTACCGCATTATCGTATCAATTTACAACACTATAATCGCTGATTGAATGACAAGGTTAAAAATATCCTATCATACGTCCTGAATTTATCTTTTCTCGCCATCAGTAATTGGAATATGATTCCTCTACGTTCGACTGCGCCGTCCTTGAAATCGAAATACCCTTCAGTACGTTCAGGGTTAACTCCTTACCGGCAATCAATCATAACCCTAAGGCCATAAATGTCTGATAACAAATCTAAAGCCATAGTCACAGGTTTGAAGCATTCGGTTGCTGTGCACTCCCAGCCCTTGGCTCAAGGCCTCTCCAGAAATGATCTTCCAAGGCCAAGCGAGAGTATAGATGACTTCAGTGAGCAGCAAAAATAGGGCTTTTGGCCTTGGAAGAGTAGGCTACCCAGGAAGGATATCCGTGGACCTTACCACGGATATCCACGAATTATGGGTCCCCTTCAAAACTAAAATGGTAAACAGCTTTTAGGGCGGCGAGAATTACTGTAAGGGTGTGGAAGTACTCCTCAGGTACAAGCAAAAGATTTTTTGCATTTCTTGATGAACTAGCGAAGAATTATACACTGGGAAAAGTGTTATTTAACAACCAGTACACTTTCCTGCACACGTACGAGAATGCCTGCCTAGGCGGTGCTCGCACAACACGAAACAGCCAAGAGTATGCCAAGACCGGTACTCTTCGTGGGTACACGAGAAGCTGTGCTGTTTTGGGGAACAAAACTTATCTTATTGCAGGCTCACACTAACTTTATACCTACAGTACATACTTTCAGAGGAAGGCACATACCTTACCTACCTTCAGTACCTTGAGGGCCTTCGGATGAGGTCCAGGTGACGTTCCGCACATCACACCAGGTGCTAAGAGACACGATGCTATTATTCTTGCTTTGGGTAGCAGCTTGAGCCCAGAGCGAGAGCCAGCACCGAATTATCTCCATAGACAGGGCCATAGTGCACCTAACCACGGCGCTCTGGTTTGCATGACATTCTTTTTAAATAACAAACCAGCTCACTTCTTTATTCTTCAATTTTCATAGCAGTGGCAATTTGCATATGTCTGAGTAGCAACGTATTGTTCAACAGTTTTGCTTCACACTCAGTGAGGCTATGAGAATATTTTGTCGCCACGGCTCCGCCCCAAGCTCTGCTCGAAATGCTTACACCACTAGTCTTTCCTGCCCTTTCCGAGTCACTTGAAGCACAATTAACCATACGGATTACTAGAATGCTTAATAGCGTACGGCCATCATTAGTACAGTTTTGGCATTTTTCACATCTAGGGTCATTCCACCGTGAGGATTGTTACATTCGGAGCATACTTATTGCCAAACTTCAGCCTATACCTTTAAAAGTAGTGTGCTTAGCTTAATATCGTTTTTACGATAATAGAACCAGTGCCAAATAATACTGATGGAACTATCCCCAACTTTCTGTAAATATTGTTGTTTTAGCTATTTACTTTTAAAGTGGCGGTGATGATCGTTACACAGATGCAACCTTGAGTTCAACCTAGTGCTACAAAAGCACAAAACTCTCTGAAAGTACAAATAGATATCTGAATACTTTATATGGGAGTTAAAGATGAAGAATTAGGCTATCCAAATGTGCATAGGTTTTGTTAGGCGCAATTACCATTTTCCCTCAGAAACCAAAGAAGTGCCGTGACGATCGTTACACAGCTAATTTCTTACCAAAAAGAATATAAATGAAGCAGTTAAATGATCTTTAGGGATTCCTTGGGTCCTATAACTCATTTTAGCAATAATGTTTTCATCTGTGAACAAGCAATATACATGACTTACCACGATAATAATTATTTCATTATTTCAACTGACTATTATAAAACTATAATTAGCTACAAAGTACAATCGCTATGAAGCTGCTATGGAAAATTATGAGTAGAATCTGTTGCATTTTACTGACTGTATTAAGGTTTTTACAAATTGTCCATCTTTTACAGAGTGTTACAAATATTTGCTTCAATATTTTTGTGTTTTCTTTTCAGATTCTTAAAGTAGAGTTCATCCCAGTTTTAATTTGGTATATAACAAATACTTTTGGTGAATTTCCAAATTTTAGCCTAAGTTTGACATCAGCGTGGAATGATCAGCTAGTCAACCCACCAGACTCCTCTAAAAAATTATGAACATTGCTCAACTCCTTCTCCCTCTTTTTGGGTGGACAGACAAACAAGTATAGAAGTATATACTGTGATCCTACATTAATGCGGCGTCCTTTTATGCGATCACCTATTAATGCGGTAAAAAATTGGTTCCCGGTATTCCACGTATACGACACTGAATCCCTTTACGCGGTACCATAATGCAACTTTTCACGTCCGGCATCACTGGTAATTACGTGCAAGGTAAACCGGCTACTTCCAAGAGAAGGCATCACTCTTTGCATTTCTGTGTAAAAGGGACCCTGCAGCTGTGAATAATCGTAAAATGAGTAGGAACCAACTAAGTATCAAAAAGAAGACAAACATTTTAAACTAGAGCACTCTGCTCAGCCAAGCGAGACAACGGTAGTAAAAAATTCAAATTGTCTCTGAAACCATAATTTTCTTTTTATATACTCCAAAATCTAGTCATTTGTGCCTTTTGATAGTAATAACAGTTTGTGCAATTTTCTTGATCATTCGTACGTAACTTTTTGAGTTATACTGCTAACAAACGTTATAACAAACATGAGTCAAACTACAAACGAACCAACCGATATGCACCAAAATTTAATCATTTATGCATTTTACTATTATTAACAATCCCTAAAATTTCATAAAGATTCATTCATTATTTTTTGAGTTCTTGTGCTAACAAGCATAAAATTAAAAACAGTGACAAACGAACGAACAAACGAATCATTACTAAAATTTAGTCATTCACTCATTGTTATATACCTAACAGCTCATGTTAATTTCATAAAATCCATTCATAACTTTTTGAGTTATGGCATTGAGAAAAATAAGGCAGACCAACAAACAAACAAACAAACGGATGGACATATCTTCGCCAAAAGTTAATCATCTGTTTCTCCTAACATACCTAACAATCCCTGTAAATTTCGTCCAAATCAGTTTATAACTTTTTGAGTTATCTTGATGACAGACAGAGAGACAAACAAACAGACAGAGAGACAAACAGACGAACAAACAGACAGACAGAGAGACAAAAAGACAAACAAACAGTCAAACAAAAAAGATAACCTCCTTTGCGGAGGTAATAAATGTGATCAAAGTAAAAAGTGTTAGAAGTTGCAAAGTTCTTTAGCATGACTGAAAGCACAGTTGGAGCAATAAAAGCTAATGAAAAACTTATTAGAACTTGTACAAACATTTCAACTAGTAATGCAAATAAAAATCTGAGGCGTGTTGCTTGTAATCAGACGCAGGAGTTACCCTCACAGTGCTACCCGGTGTAACCCCGTACAGCAGTGAATTCGACGTGCGATCTCAGTGCCCAAAAATGTTGCAGAATTTGCAGGAAACTTGTACACAAATATTACTGGCAGAGCTTTAGTTTGACTGCATTTTAGCAGAAAAAGTTGAGAAATATTCGCAAAAGTGCCTGAAATGCTAGAATTAAAGCGATATTAGGATTTCACACATTGTCTAATACGAATTGTTCAGTAGCAAAGTCAATGTGAACAAGGCAATGCTACCCAACTCTTAACCTTAGAATTTTGGAGGGTTGCCGTCGGTGTTAAGTAACCTGTGTCGCATTGGAGGCCGGTGTAGCATGGGTGACACCGATGGCCTGACTGCAACACGCCTCTGAGCAGCGCCCAACAGTGCGGAGATTCCCTTAACAGCGACTGGCCTCACTAATCGGGGCTCGCCACTATAGTTAAATTTTCAACGAAAGCATTATCACCTCTCTTCGCTTCGCTCGAGGGTGATAATAAAGGGCAGAGGCTGAAGTCCTTCGGTCGTTTTACACTTCTAATAATGCCCCAGTGGCCACCTCTGAAGTTTAATGCATCAATTTTTGTGGAAGTACTCCAAGAGAAATCTCTGTAACGGTAAAATTATGGATATTTTTACCTTTTGAAGAAGTAAATGAACACACGAATCTGATTAGCTCCATCTCTAATTTAGAAGCCAATATGAACGTAAAGTTATAGGTGTTATAAAGGAAGGTCAATCACACTAGTTGTAGCAAAACAAGCGCCTCTTACAGTGCCGCGACGGCCATACCTACCACACTGCAGCACATCTCATACGTGCTTTGGTGCTCAGAGCACGTCCATGTAGGTAGAGCTTTCCTAAGTGTGTAGACTTAAAGGTTTCCCATGACGTACTTCAGAAGCAATTTTCTTGACAGGACAATGCTTATTCTGAGCGAGAAGGTGTAAAGTGAAATATCAAAATACAATTGAACGATGTATATACATTAGAGGGTAGTTGCACGTGCTTAGATATTAAGAATTTCACTGGTATTTTCTTTACGAGCCCCCCTAGTCTAGTTTAAGAATAGTTAAGGATTGAAATCTATAGTTTTAATTTATTACTATCATACATGATATAGGTGAAATAACATTAGTTTTAAAATCCGCTGGCTAAAATTATTAGCTACCTACATAATATACATAGTTAACACTCCATTAGGCTTACAATTTATTGTCCCAGGTTTTTACATGTAAATAGTTTCACTGGGTTTTTGTCTTCACCCGTGATACACGCACAGTCCGAGATGGGTAAATTTTAAATGACCTTCCGATTGAAATCCACAGTCAGTCATAAGTTGTCACCTACATGAACATGATTCCAGGTGAAAATCATGCCCTTTTTATTTCCATTTAACCCTTATCACTTTCTGAACATATATATGAAACTCAAAGTGACTTCCGAAAAAGGAAAGGCTGTCTAACTAAGTTATTGGATTTCTTTTCGAAGGTTGACACTATAGAAGATCGAAAAATTTAAAACAACCTTCTAGGAATGTGGCTGTCGATTGACGGCTAGACTGTCGGTCCCTCTAGGTAGTACTTATCTGCTTACAATCAATTGGTAATGCCAGTGTGCTCATATTTCGTTGCGGTTTACATTAGTCTAAAATAAAGAAAAAGTTAGGTAACAGCAAATCTGTAGGGCTGTCGAGTGGTGCCGCAGTTTACGACCAAAGAGAGAGCCAGCAGCGAATTATCTCCACAGTGCACGTAACCGCTGACCATATTTTTTCGCGCGATTTTGGTGGCGAACAAAACATGTTCCACCTGAAGTATTTTGTTCCTCTCACGTAATACAAATAAATTAGGCGTTACATGAGGTTTTCTTGGTTCTTTATAGATGTTTAAATCGCCGTCAGTTGACGGGTCTGGTCCTTCTAATGTACTGTTAATATCTCTATGGCAGAAAAACTATACTGGATATCGCTTGCGTAGACCTTCAAATAGTTCTTGACACCGTCCCTCATCAACGCTTAAGTAAACAAAAAAACTACACTGAAAAAAGTGCAAACGGTGCAAGACACATCCTGCGCGATCTTCTGCTCACGTGCACCACTAAGGCTCCTTTCAGACACGTTGATGGGAGTTTATACTGTCAGGTCGATGGTGTCGCTATGGGATCTGCGTTGGG
>LQNS02276929.1:8532211-8573557 GCA_001587735.2 Parhyale hawaiensis | reverse complement strand
CAGCTGTATCAAATGTTTCAGGCAGTTTGAGAGAGTTAATAAAAGCATTATAGATAACGAGCTTTCTGTCGCCTTCAATAAAACCTGCATAGCGGAAAAGCTGCTCCCAAAGTATACTAATATCCCTATTTATATATATACTCGATTTTTTACGAAATGCCAAATTTATACTGTAGCTAATGGAGTTGTTAATTAAAATTATTTGGTACACAGACTACTCGAGAACATCAAAACAGACAGCAGAGTTGAAGGGTGATGCATGATGCCAACAGGAAGAAGTCTTGTTAGTAAAAGCACACGAGCAAGAGACTTTTGCTGGTTGAGGTAAAATTACTTGGTCAGAAGAAAGCAAACTTGAGATGAATATCTCGATGTTTTGCTGAACCAAATGTGTATTGGCATTTTTCATTTTTTTTTTTTTTGTAAAATCCTAAAATTTTCGGATGGCACTAAACTTTGGCACCGTGCTCTATACTGGAGAGTGACAAATAGGGACTGCAGAAAGACCTCAACCGCTTCATGAAATCGACCACGACCTAGCAGATAAGCTTAAATGTTAACAAAATATTTGTTAATGCTTATAAGACCCAGTAACGTCAATGCTAACTGAAGATGAATGAGTTGCAAGTGGTTCTCTTACTCAGTAAAGGGGCTTAGGTATCACTGTCGCCAGCAATACGGGACATTTGAAGCAAGTTGACAAACGCACACATTCTGCACTGAAAGCTCAAGGATTTATTACACTCAAAAGAGTACAAATTTAGGAGTATATTTTTAGACTTCGCAAAGTACTAGTTTTGGTTACCGCATCTTTGTAGAGACATTGATGAAATGGATAGCATCTAAAGCAAGGCACCAACAATAATACCACAACTCTAAAATAAGTCATACATGCGCCGCCTTCAATAGGTAGTGCTCACTAGAGAAATGGGTCCTACCTCCTACTGTGAGCAGAACCCTCCGCAGCTCGGGACCCCTCCCCTCAGAAGCGGCTTTCTTCCATTATCTTCCACCACCAGTACTTCAACCAATCTGCTGCAATGCAACTGACCATATTGGAAAAGCTATCCTGGAGGTTACTGTACTTCGTTAGACTTCCATAATTTATTCTGAACATTAGAATAACACCGATAGCTCAGCGAACCGATGGATAGACTTTGACTTCTCTCTGGGATTGGGCCTCTCGACCCGTCTATTGTCCACTTTCTAATCTAATTCAAACATTTTACATGTAAATACTTTCATTGGGATTTTTTTCCTTGGCGGATGAAGCAGCTGATGAGACACTCGAGTGTCTGGAGGTCATGGGACCATTGTCTTGCTGTTCAGAATTATTGTAGCATTTGCAGCACTTGCAGCAGGCACACTTGCTGAGGAGCCTGTCGTACGGCTCCAAGGACCGCAGAGGAAGTGGCAAAAATTCCCAGGATCTCAATACTTCGGGCAGCCACTTGGGTCGCTTGTTCTGCAGGATATTCACGATGACCACGAAGATCAGCAACACAATGACCGGTCCCAGAACACACCACAGAACGATTGGTCCCCCTGAAAAATTGGAAATTGAGCAACATTAAAATAAATCAACTACATTACGTATATAGTTCGACACGGTGCAAATGAATGATACCCAGCTTATCATCAGCGTTAAGGTAGTTAAACATTACATACTACACTACATCTCATTCTTTTGCACTAGTCTGGTATAAGTGTAACCTGTTATCGGTTCTACATGTTAGATAGTTTGTAGTTAGGGTCAAAGTGGATCACATTCATTGAATATTTAGCAGATTTGTCTAGCCTGATTTGGAAATTATTTAGAGGGTAACTAGATTTAAGCGACATTTTTATCACCCGCGAACGAAGTGAGAGAGGTAATAATGTTTTCGTTGAAGATTTAGGTATGTATATATGTACATACTGTATGTGTATGTACAGTATGTCTTTCCACCCAATAAGTGTTCGAAGGAGTTGAGCAATGTTCATAATTTTTGCAAGGAGCTTGGTGGGTTGAGCTAGATGCGACCCATGCCAAAAAAAAACTAGAACTAGCTGGCCATAAAAAATGACGGCGTTGAATTTGCCTCCACCGGGGCGAATTTGCTTCCACCGCGGCAGATCGTCTCATGCCACGAGGCGTCCCAATTTTCCTATGCTATTATTAGGAGATCTGAAAGGGGCGGTCAGTGCGGCGCTAACCTTGTTTTACACAGCATCCATATGAGAAACTAGGATTAGCTGGCCATTAACCTAACCTCACCTAACCTAACCTTTCCTAACCTAACCTAACTTTACCTAACCTTATCTAACTTAACTTAATCTCGAATACAGCGAGCAGCGCAGCGCCCCAACTTGAACACCGCCCGCACGCACACGATCTACGTACACAAACACGCACACAAATCGTCGCAAACGACGAGAGCGCCTTACGTGAGCGTAAAGTCGTCGTGAACGACGATAGTGCTACCCGGGTTCATACATATTAACATTAATATATATGCTACATATTATAAACTAATAAGAAATAATCTATCTAATTTGTTAAATTTCAATTTCAAATATTTGACTTGAATGGTACAGGCTGTATCTATTGTAAATTTAGCACTCACCAAGAGACAGCAGGAAAATGCACGCAGGCAGCAAGAAGAACATGCCAATGAGATAGGCTACGGCGAACCAGCGGTACTCTGCCGTCACGTTACCAAGGAACTTGCACATTGGGATGGGGAAGCGCATGAATGGTATTGGGTAGAAGATCAGGATACCAAATATGTTGAAGAAGAGATGGACCAGTGCGACCTGAAACGTATAGCAGCCTCAGAAGTACGTATCAACGTCAAATTAATAAGAGTAGAATGCCGAATATATATTAAAGTACAGGTAAACCAAGGTAGCCTGGAAAGTATAGATCAACGTAAAAGTATTAATGACAATAAACTGAAAATATTGAATGAAAGATGGACCAGTGCATTTTGAAGAGTATGGTATAAATCAAAGTCAAACTTAAGAGGTCGCAAAGCTAACTCAATTTCAGAAGAGATGAAAAACAGCAACTTAAAAATACAGCAATCACACAGTATTTGTATTACTACATGCCTAAGTATCTGTTCCTTATGATTACATTTTACATACTATACTGTATACGAGCTTAAAACGTACCTATTATTTTATGTATTAACTGGTCATAAGCCAGCTTGATGTTCGTCCCCTAATTTTTTGTATCGTACGTTCAAGTACAATCAGTTTGCAGACCCGTACTGCCTGACCTTTAAAAAATTCGAACTCGATTTCTTTGGATTAAAAATTCTTGATGCTACATGCCATAATCCATCGAGCGTACTGTGCATGCTCTGGAACTTAGTAGCTTGTACTCTTTCGAAAGGTAAGTCCACGATGTAAAATAACAATAGCAACCCTATATTGGCAACTGCTTACGTTTTTCATCACCTTTATCCGAATATTCGTGCAATGACGATATTTTTCTGGCCATGTAAGGAATTTCTGCTCCAACATTCGTACTGCGCTGTTGAGCGCGGAATGTCCGGACAGATGGAAAATATGTTATATGTTCCGTTCTTCCTCCTGTTTCGTAACTCGAAGCTAACTTGAAGCTCCAGCAAGCAGTGCTTCTCTGTGATTGGGCTTCCCGTTTTTATGACCTTCTATATGTCCCTTCTTTTGCCCTCTCTTGAAACGCGTTGTTGCGTCATGCATAAACAGGACCCTTGCGTTCTCACAAACTAAAATGCGCCACAACGTCTGGAGTGGTCAGAAATTGTTCTAGGAAGGGAGGCTTGAAACTAGTTAATGTATAAATAACCAAATGGATTTATCTAGTCTAAAAAAAAGTTACGGAGTTACCTCTGAATAATCCTAGCTGTGAGAAGGGACAAAAATATGATTTCTTGGTTGGAAATTATTTCGGTAAATGTGAGCTTCCATGTGAAGCTGTAAAGGCCGTAAGTTAAATACTCGCTGTAATGGAGAGGGGCTGCACTACATGACATACTCCAGGGCTGCCTTGTAGCGCTGTGAGCCCTGACATGCCTTTCCATCCAGCTATGCTAAAGTCCTCCGGCGTAAATCATCACAAGCATAATGCATTAATATTATTAACGGTATATGTGGATCGCATCAATTGACATGGCATTGGAAGTTTCAATTAAGATACAAGGTGTGATCGACTGGAACAGATCAATTGAAAAAAAGCTGTTTTCATTAGCTCTGATATCTCCAAAACTTCAGTAATAGGCGTTAATTTCGTTTGTTTGGATCGAGTGTTAATCGTTTATTTCAAATCTGTCATGTGATTGATTAATCAATCAATCATGTTCCACTGAATTTAGAGCATTCGATTTCAGATGAATGCCTGACACTCGATGTACATTATTTCGCACAAAATTCTGGATAAGTTCAGAATAGATTAGATAGCTGGCAGTAGACGGACCAACAGGCCCATTCCTAGAGAGCAGCCGGAACATGCACTCCGGCCCTCTATGAGCTATCGCCATTAATTTAGAATCATGGGGACTTCTGAGGAAGAAATGGAGAAAAAGAAAAACTGAACTCAGGTAAGTAGGTGATCGTGCAGTCGCAATTAATTGTTCCAGATCCTGGGAGCTCGAAGACGTTAAGTTAGTTGTGGCATGAAATTTATTGCATGGGGGTGACTTTAGGAGTTTTTTCCGTTAGAAGTTTGGTACGCGTATGGGAGGAGTTCGTTACTGTAGAGGATGTTGCTCCCAATATTTGTCAAGTCGATTTTTACATTCAGTGACTGATTTTGCTCGAACAACCTTGAAAGGTAGTCAATTCCAACTGTTTAGTTAGTTATATTAACCTATGTCGATGAAGCTATCGCAATCGATGATTATGATAACGTTAGCCATACCTGCACCGCGTTAATCAGACCCTGCCCAGTCCCTGCCATGGACGCCAGCAGAGCTGTTGTAGTCGTGCCGATGTTGGACCCGAGGGTCATAGGGTAAGCCCGCTCCACGGTGATGATACCGAGACCTACGAACATTATAGGGTAAGCCCGCTCCACGGTGATGATACCGAGACCTACGAACATTAAAGGGTAAGCCCGCTCCACGGTGATGATACCGAGACCTACGAACATTATAGGGTAAGCCCGCTCCACGGTGATGATACCGAGACCTACGAAATTGCACGCAATTATGTGTAAGACAACTTCAGGGCGGGCACGATTAGGTCTCTTGGATTGTGATATTCCAATCTATCGAAATTTAACTGCCTGAAACTCCAATCTTGTGCTTTAGATTCGTCACTTTGGATGAGGTTTCAGATACTAGCTGCAAACAAATTGCCCTTGAAACTCAATCCAAAGTAGCCGATTCATCTCCTATGACTGGAGTTCAGACTTTCTAAAATCAAACGACTAGCATATTTCGATTCGCGAGTCAATCGAACACTCCCGCATTGGTCTATTTTTTGATTCAGCTCATCCATTTATAAAATCTTCGAAACATTTTTCATTCCGAGCCCAATTAGTATTGGCAAGATCATCCCAGTTCAAAAACTCAGTATCCAGAGTGATAGCAATGTCCCTCTGACGCTCCATATGAAGTCCTGCCTGCCAAACTACAGCAATTGCTGTCCATATGTGCATACACTATTGTATTGTACATACTTTAAACCCTGCTGTAAAATTGTAGCCCCCTCGCAGTTTGCTTCATTTACTTTATAGCCCCCCCCCCTCCCCCTGCATGGAGCCAAAGCTTGGATGTCTAAGCAACGGAACCCTTATTTCGTCGAACTTATGTCTAGCGGGCCTTGCCTCACTGTCTATCATACCCTCAGGAACGGAGATTGTGCTACGCTACAGGCTGTGGGTTTCCAAGCAAACTATAGCTCCTACATACATTTAATAACTTATATATACATAATTATATAGTTATAATACTATAATTATTATTCCAATCATTCCAAAGTTGTTGTTGCTCTACGCGATGGTCCGCGATGTAAAAGTTTTCTGTTTTGACTAGACACTTTCCATGTTATAACTATATCTTCTTTTGCATATTGTAGCGTAAGATGATTTGGGCATATATTATTCAGAAATTTTTTGCATAATTTCAAAGTCTACAAGTATGATTGCAATGTTTATGAGTCGATTTTTGCAATAAGCGCAGTTTTTTACAAACTCAAGCTCTTTTTAGATGAGTATTGGAAACCATTCTACAGATTTGTAAATCGATCAGAGGCCCCTGGTTTGATGTGATAATTCTATTCTTCGATCACGGATATCACGACCAGTGGTCAACTATGTCAAGCTCACCCGAAAAATATTACTATCTTCTCAGAATTATTGTTAGAAGTAGAGAAAAAAATACGAGTTATTCGTCAGAAAACTGCCCCGCAGAGGTGACTCTTCAGTCATGAAACCTCAAATCTATTGGCCTCGATTAATCAAAGAGTCCCCTGAGCTCTTCCAGGACGGAAATAAGTTAGGTCTTGACGAAACAAGGCTTCCTCAAAAATATAGACACGGGAGCTGTACAATATGTTCATAAAAACGACAGTTGACTACCTACACAAGTGATCAGGCTGCGATGCAAAGGCTACTCACCAATAAGAGGTGTAAGCGTAGAAGTGAAGATGGAAGAAGACTGCACGACAAAAGTAAGAGCGGCACCAATGAGAATGGCAATGTACCCTGTGAGCCACGGTACGTACGGAATGTCAGCGTTGATTGTTTTCTTGATGACTACTGCCACACTTCCTGAAAAGACGGCACAACATTCCACTTAAAAAATGGAAGTTTTGTCCATGTGCAATACCTGCTATACTTATAGAAATACCATGGCACGTTAATTCTACTCGCAGGAATTCGTGTTGCTGTTTATGAAGAACTACGGTATTGAAAGGTAACTCCTGAAAAACGTAGGTTTTATTTATTTATTCATACTATCTATCAAAGAGCTGAAGAAGAGGCTAAAAGTTGATTTTGTTGAGACGCAGATTCCACTTCTCTATCATACTCAGTCCGTGAATTTTTTTGATCATGATGGTGAGAGACAATGAGCCTGCATTTAAAATTGTCGCAAATAATTTTTCAGTATATTGTCATTTATTAAATAGCGTGACTAGAGATATGGCTTAGGAGTTCATCATAGTAACAGTCATCTCTCAATATCTTGCTTGACATATATTTTGCCTGGAGCTTTGCAACCTGCGCTTTTCAATGACATAATCTATCAGTTTCTTTTTACGCTATTTAGCAAACAGTACACATAAAGACATCCACGCGCTGTCATCAATATGCAACACTTACCTTTAAGCATGGAGTTGAGCAATTTCACAATGATGATAAGTGCGCAACAGAGGATGAAGAGCGACATAGCTAACAAAATGATGCCGACAGTAAGGTCAGCCATTCCCGTGTCATAGAAGAGAAAGTGGCATGAGTCTTCCTTCGGGATTTCGTTTGGATCTTCCACGCATAGAGCAATAGTTTCGTTTTCTGATGAAATTGAGGTGGTGGTAGAAAATGTGGTGGCTTCGGTCGTGGTAGTGGTAATGTTAGTTGTGACGTTGTAGTAGGTGTCGCAGTATTCCTTTATGATAGACTCCTTGTCAAGCCATTCACCCAAACTCCAGCAGTCCAAGACTTTGCCGTCCAACTGAAAAATAAAGAAAACCTGTACTCTATATTTCCACGTTCAGCTACACTATGAAATTTTGAATGATATAGGCAAAGAATACTTATATTTGTACACTGTACAATGCACATGCAGTTATGGTATGACTTCAGTCTAATAGCTAAAATTGGATTACCTTTCATGGAAAGAATTCTACCATAGTCAAACCAGCGTAAGCAGTCTTTTAGGGGCGGGACTGAATTCAACGCAACAGTGCCAAATCTAATCTATTAATTTATGCACTTTGAGTATATGAATATAAATATAATTTTATCGATTAAATCAAGTTATACTACGCGCTTAAGTGAGATTTGGCCAAGTTACTTTGCGTTCTTAGCCACGCCCATCGGACTCCTTACTCTGGTTTGACTATGGACTTTATATTGCAAGATTGCAGCGTCATGCGATCGAGCTACATTTTTTTCTTTACCCAAGAGTAAAGCTACATAATGCGATAACACTGCTGTCGTACACAACGGAAAAATTAATCAAATGCGAATAAAGCAGTTCTCATCAAACTGTGTTAGTTCTGTAATTTATGTGATAAAACTAAACCATAAAAACAATGTCACCTGTATAATGAGATCCGTGAAGGGTTCAGTAATGGCCTTTAACAAGACAATCTGGGCACCTTGGCCACTTGCAATGGGCTCCACAATGGCCCCAGTCAAGGCTTCTAGGACTCCTGAAAAATAATACTTAGTTTAATGCCTGGTAGTTTTGTGTCAAAAATCCACTAGTTTTCTGTCAAAAATTCACATCACCGCTGAAGCTCAAACCGTGATTGAGCTTTTACGCGGCTGCCTTAAATTTTGTTGTGGCCACGAGCTCCCAGTCAAACCCTAGCAGTCTAAGGAGGTAATTTTTATCATAGTGCCACAAAATTTTGCATCATTGCCAAAGCCGAAACACTACTTTCTCGACCACTTAGTGCTACGTTGCTATCTCCTTATAACAGTGATTGTTTAACTTTGTTTTTTTTTTCTACACACTTTTTTATTCAAAGTGACTAACGTGCCCGAACCTCCTACCTTTACAATGAGCTCAATATACCGGATTATATTCTGATTAACTCTTTAGTATATTTCTGTAGATGCGTAAAGCGTCGAGGTCAATTAGTTGTGAGAGTAGATTGATAAAAATAATACCATACTCCAAACATATAATGGCCTCCGTCAAAGAGGTTATGTTTTCGTCGAGTTTGTTTGGTTCTCTGTCTATCTGTCTGTGTGTTCGTCTCTCTGTCTGTTAGTCTTTCACAAAGACAACTGAAAATGTTACAGACGGATCTCTACGAAATTTGCATGGATTTTTTGCTTATTAAGAGTTACAGATGATTAACTTTTGATGAAGATACGTTCAAGTATTTGTTTGTTTGTCGACTCTTTGTTGGTAGTACTATAGCTCAAAAAGTTCTCCACGGATTTTTATTAAATTCACACGAGTTGTTAGATATATTACGTGGAGTAAATGACAAAAATTTATGTCATGATCGGTTTATTTGCTTGTCTGTTTTTCTCTATAAGTGATTTTATGTTTGTTACCAAAATACCTCAAGAGTTAAAGGACTTTTTATAGAATTTACATAAGTTGTCATGTATATACCGAAGAGTGAGTAATCAAATTTTGGTGATGATCGGCTGATCTGTCTGTGTGGTTGACCAATGTTTGACTGCAACATAACTTTATAAAATTGCCAACAGATCTTCAAGATTATAAAAGAATCTATTATTACTGTCAAAAAGCACAAATGACCATATTTTGGTACTTATGAAAAGGATATCATAGTTTTAGAATCAATTTGAAATTTTTTTAAGGTTGCTTTCCTTAGCGGAGGCATTCACTGTCGGAGTGCACTAGCTTACTTAAGTAATATCGCTGCTAATTAAAGGCAGTAAATCTTCACATTTAACTCCCTTGAATTTATATTTTAACTGCCTCGAATAATTGCAAGGCTGATATGACTAGTGCAGTGGCCGGTTCCATTTGGCCATAGCGATACAGCACTAGTCATATAAGCGTCCCAGGTGTTTACATCAGATTGTTATCATCTAATGCCACATTCAACAGCATTGGCAAAATTTGCTAGTTTTTCGATGAGTAAAAACGTTACAGGAAGAGGTAACCATGCCAATAGTTGAATTTTTTTTTTTTGTATAAAATTTGATGTAATAGCTCAATGAAACGGAGATTCATTTCTCCGAATTTTTCATAAATTTTTGATTGTGCCTCATCAATCGATAAAAGGAAGAAAATCTCGCTGTAGAAGCTTCATATTGCGTCATGACCCCGCCAAGGCAGCAGATGGCTCACAGGTTTATACGCACCCCAATTGGAACCGCTGATATATAGGAACTATTTCGTTACAGAGTATAGTAACTTCTATTTCCTCCACAAGCAGCCATCACAGCTCACAGTAGCGAGCAGCAAGTTGGCAAGCATTGCTAAAGCCCCGTCTACACTGTCAGTGATCGCAACAATCGCGATGACCTGCGAGAAAAACAGGAACAGCTTTGCCTCTCGTCCAATAGCGCTTTGTAAGCACCTCTCCTAAGTGTATCGAACACTCATCATTCTCGATCTATGGATGCTTTACAGAATTATTAACATTTATTTATTTTTTATTAACGATTACTCAGCCTTTTACATCCAACTTTTAACTAGAGCCCTCTGAAAGCGCATACCTCCGCCAAGCAAGGCAACGCTAACGAAAAATTTCAAATTGGTCTTGAAACCAGGATTTTTTATGTCAACACCAAAATATAACAATTTGTGCCTTTCGATTGTATTGACAGTTTCTGTAAAGTTCTAGAAGATCCGTTTATAACTGTTTGAGTTATGCTGCTAACAAACATTCAATTACTTGTGTCTTTATCATTACTAACAATTTCGTAA
This sequence comes from Parhyale hawaiensis, assembly GCA_001587735.2. Classification (NCBI taxonomy): domain Eukaryota; kingdom Metazoa; phylum Arthropoda; class Malacostraca; order Amphipoda; family Hyalidae; genus Parhyale; species Parhyale hawaiensis. Next base: position 8,563,001 of record LQNS02276929.1, on the reverse strand, counting down.
ATTTCATAAAAATCTATCTATAACTTTTTGAGTTATTGTACTTACAAGCATGAAATCAACCACAGCGACAAACGAACGAACAAACGTATTATCACAAGACATAAAAATCCGTTCATAATTTTTTGAGCTGTGGTACTAAGAAAAAATAGGTAGACAAAGAAACAGATGAACGGATTTTCACCAAAAGTTAATCATCTGCCACTATTAACGTGCCAAACAATCCCTGTAAAGATTCGTATATAAGTTTTTGAGTAATCTTGATGGCAGACACAGAGACAAACACGACAAAAACATAACCTCCTCGGCGGAGGTAATGATGCAGGACCTTTTAAGGTTAGGGGAGTAACATTGATTCTGCTAATGCTATTGCAGCGTGGGCAAACATTTACATTAAATGACTACCAATACTGATTTGATAGTGAATTTAACACATCAATATTTTTAATAAAACTGCGCATTTCCGACGGCTGTGATTGATAAATTCTTGTTGAACTTATCAATGTCTGTTAATGGTCTAAAATGTCCGGATTTCCGAGGGGGTAATTGTAAAAATTTACCCTTTTTTTGCTAAAGCTTTGGATGCAAATCAAGCTTCATCTGAGCAACTCGCAGGTAACCGAAAGTTATCAATGAATATTAAAAATCTTCAAGATTTATGAGCAAACACTGAAAATTAATGATTCGCTGAATGCATAAATGTTGATCATAAATGACGAATTCCAATAATATTTAATTATGGAGTAACACAGTTTATACTGCACTATTTTCAACATCAAAATACTGTTCGCTATTTAGCAACTGTTGCCGTTTATATTTTCCAACACGATGGAAGACTAGAAACAGCGAAATCCGCTCCTTTTGAAAATCCGTTCGTGTGTACGGATGGACTAAAAATAACGATCTGCTGTTAAAGGACTGATAGTGCAGACAAGGCTTAACAGCGTTGACTTCAATTGCGATTGTATCTTCGGACAATCTGGTTGAGGTATAGTGCCTCTTTATCTGTTATCATGGGAGGTCACACTGTGCTGCAGCTTGCCAATCCCTGCTACTTCGAGCACTTGGCTGTTGAATGTCTGGAAAGCGTTTTCTAGTTTTACTTACAAAACTTGGTCAAACATTTGATACCAAAACTCGCTCACAAATGTCTACAGTGGTCTAACTTAACGTGCCCATAATATGTTATTTTAAAGATATAAGTGTGCAAACAACATGACCGATATTTGCTAGAAGAAAAATGTTGCTATTTTAGTAGAAATAGACCTTGAATAAATATAACTTTCTTTTATAAAAACTGTACAATGAATATTGTTTAATTTTTTAAATCAATAGTTAGAGTACGAACTGCACGGCTGACCTTCGTCATAATAAAATTATCAGCACTTCATTAATAATTGCCCTTGATGGCAATCACATCTTTTTTAGAAGGTGGCGAGGTCTTTCCAAAGCTTCCTGCGTACTTTCCATGTTCAATGTAACCATTCCGGAGCGAGTCACATCAGCTGCAATTTGCTGCACTTAGCGATTGTTTAAAAAGACATTAGCGTTCCTAAACTGACCGCGATATTGGTCAATTGCTGCAGGGGAAAACTACGATGGACACTTGTGTTATCTGGGAAGCCCATGTTGTCCTTGCTGCCGTAAAAGAATATGATTTTACTGTAAGATCAGAAGGCTTCCTACAATTGAGAGACTGCTACTATTGCTTTTTTGCATTGATTGATAATGACAACTTTCCAGTGATCAGAAGGAAAGTCCGTGCTACCTGTTCCGTGATGGGAGGATATTGATTAAAAAAAAGTTTTGAACCTTCTTGTTATTGACTGATTGTTGAAAATACTTCCAAACTTATGTGAGTAGGTTTTAGCTCAAAATTCCTTCAAATTATTTGAAATTTGTTATTTTCCAAAATTATTTTGTTTATTTTCCTTAAATGGTACTATTAAGGAATTGTACTGGTGAACTTATAAAGAAGTGTAGAAGGAAGTATAAGGAATAGGTGTGTACAATTCTGGATACTTTGAAAATCTGGTTTTGCTACACAACTTGAATGTCCTGCAACAATGTGTCAAATAGAACTCGGAATGAGATACAAATTACTGCTAAAGTTAATTTAATATTAATAATAATGGTATTTAGTGAAAATTTTAGCACATCTTAAGAGTACGTGTTTTATCAATCACTCGTTTTTCTAACTATAAACAAATATGTAGATGCACACGGTATATATCTAATCTACAGTAGTGATACTTACTTATTGTAAAATTTATAAAATCTGTTGTCTCACACACGTAAAGCGCTTTTTAGCATTGCAGTTTACCTAAAATAAAAACTTACCGGTGGTGACTTCGAGGGTCAGCATGACGATGACAGTCAACCAGTTGAACATGTCGTGGACTGTTGCTCCTGCGAATGCCAGACGAAACATTTCTTTGTCTCCCGACTTCACATGTTGAACAAGAAACATGTAAGCACATGGGGAGTTTTCAATTTGATTATTATTCAGTAATTTTTCTACAAGTTCTTTGCCTTCAAGCTTTAGATGAAGCTAAATAATAGAATTTCTTTAGGCAATTTGTCCAGCAAATTCCATGAGACTTCTAGTCTGTTGAGAATAAAATTTGCTTACATGATAACCTGTTCAGAAAATTGACATCATGAGTTTCATAATCATCAGGAACATTATATCCTAGTGATATTATTAAGCGTCCACGTTGCATGACGGTGGTGTTCCTCACATGTTTGAAGAAGTTGTGGGCCATTGCAGTGGCAGTGTACCTACTCTAAACGCTGGACCTGACTTACCTGGGTGAGTGAAACGATGGTATTGGTAACGGATGTGCCGATGTTGGATCCCATGATGATGGGAATGGCCATGTGTACACTCAACACTGTAAATGAATTGCAGAAAGTATTGAGAGTTATACCGCAATGAGTTTCTAACTTATGCTTGCTCTAAAGTTTCCCTGCATGAGTAAACAAATAGAAAAATTTCCCTTTAGGAGACGACGCTGAGGCTGCTTGTCAACCCTAAACTTCTTAGTTTGAACATTAAACAAGTTTATTTTCATAGGAGATACTAAAAGTTTAATTTCCATGATTTAGCGCTGGACAGCCAAACTATGTTTCGTAATTTGACAGCTCGGCACTCAAGTTATGAACTGCTGAAACTCTTCTGGCACTATAACCGACTCGACCAGAGAACTAAACACATTAGTCTACCTTAAGCGCTAAGATTCCAATGGACCTTAAGCGCTAGAGTTCAAATGGACATTAAGCGCCAGAGTTCAAATGGACCTTAAGCGCCAGAGTTCAAATGGACATTAAGCGCCAGAGTTCAAATGGACATTAAGCGCCAGAGTTCAAATGGACATTAAGCGCCAGAGTTCAAAATAGATTCTGAGCGCCAGCGTTCATATAGGCTTTAACGCCGTGGTTCAAAACGGACCGCAAGAGCCGGGGTCCGAAATGAAGCTCCAGCTGTGTGTAGTAGACTCAAGCTCAAGGCAGAGTCAATGTCTGATTCCTATACATGCTTCATATAAATAGAAGAAGTGAATGCTAGAAACAGACTGTAGTGACAAAAATAAAGAGGTACGAAAATCCAATAAACTAAGCTTAAGACGATGCCGGAAAACGAAATAATTTTCTAGAGTCTAGAGGTAACATCCTTCATTGTGATTTGCATTATTGAGGATTATAACTCAAAAGGCGGGTCTATACGGTAGTCCAATGAACAAGTTTCCCGAGATAATTATCAGTACGTTACTTGGAGCCCTCGTAAACACAACTGATTGTCTACCAGAAAAAATGTGCAGACATTTTAGCCAACATGACTATTATGTGTGAGAAGTAAAGGTTTACAAATCTTTTCAAATTTAGAGTGAATTAGAACTAAAAGCTCTTTGCGCTCTTAAGCTTTTTAACTAAACATGGTTACATATTCTTACGCGGAGCTGAAGAAACTCATTCATTTTAGAACCCAAGGAACAGACTTCAGTGATTAGAGTACCTATCATTAAGTAACACTGTTAGAATGAATAACATTATTGCAAGAAATTGCAGCCAGTAGTGGGTCAGAACTATAGCCTATTATTAAGGCTATCTACAGAATATAATAGCTCACTTCGTAGTAACTGCATCGTTAGAGAAAAACGTACAGTATCTGTTAAGTCTACAATGCGTTTTCTTGATACTTTTGAGCTGTCAAATTTGTGTATCTGCTCTTCAGCGCTCGAAGAAAGAGGTATCGTGGATCACTATCTTTTATGCGTTGAAATCACATATTCAGCTTCAGAGAATTTTCCACATGAAATTAGTTTCTAAATGTGATACTAGAACGTAAACAAGCTGTTTTACTACCAAACAATTTAAAATTTACTTCTACTGTCATATATTTAGCTATGTAAAGCCAGATTAACCTATCACTTGCAGATAAGGTATACAAATTTAATCCTTCTGCGACTGACCCATTCTTACCTATTTATTTAAAAACTCTTATGTGTTCTTATTTTGCTCTACTGGGGGCATTTCAGCCACTACAGTCATCAATGAAATTTCACACGCTTGGTTCTATCTACATACATAAGTCTAGTAGCCAACAGTATCAGTTGAAACAACAGCGTCATGACAACTTTTTTCGAAAAATTTAAGAAACAAATCCGTGTTTGAGTTTATTTAGTGTAAGCACAATCAATCCTGCAGATATACGAAACTCGGAAACGTTAAGTAAGTTGGGGCATGAGAGAAACGAATTATTACACCGACGTAGAAACTTCGGCCGTTACGAGTTAGGAGTCCTGGAGGAGGAGTCCGTAACCATGGAGGATGTTGCTCTCAATGTCTGTCAAGATTATAATGATTTTTAAACGCATTGACTGACTGTTCGCAGACAATTTCGGAGAGGGGGGGCTATACCAAATGTTCATCATGAAGTACGGAAAGAACTGTTGGCTGAGAATAGTTCTTCGAATTTTATGCTAGAGCTTTTGGCCGTTCTTTCGGAGGCGAATATTAACGTCTCAGGCAAAAAGTCCCGTTGTCGTTACGTCGTTAATATCATTCAGTTATTTGAATGTTTCTACCAACTTCCCACTGACTCCCACTGCTTGAGAGTCCCATTTCCGCAGGCGACAATTGAATGGCTTGCTTTGCGGCTGAGGAATCAATTTTGTTGCTCTGCGCTGGATTCTTCTATTTTAGCGTTGGCACTTGTGTGGCAACCAGAATTGAACAGCATATTCTAAATGTGGGCGTACTAGTGCTATGTACAAAGGAATGCTTATGTTCTTGGATGTGTAGTAAAAATTTCTGGTAGTGAATCCCGGTACTATGCTTGTCATTTCCACAGTGCAGCCAACTTGCGACTGTTGTAGATCGTTTGTGATGGCTATTCCCAGCCAGATAACGTTGTTGCGTAATAGCTACCAATTTTATTCCGTTCATTTGTAATTGGGCTGAGAGGTTCTTAGACTCTGGCCCAACGTGCTTGACTGAACATTTGCCGACATTAAAGCACATCTACCAAGTTGCGGACCAAACCCTAATTGGAGGTCGAGGTTTTGTTGGAGGTCAGATCTATTCCTGGCGGAATTACACAGTTTAGTGTCATCTGTAAATTTACTGATTTTACAGCAGATATTAAAATTTATTAGCATTGATGTAAATTATGAAATATAAGGAGGCCATGCACGCTACTTAGTGGAACCCCAGATGAGACCGCCGTTGTGTTTCTTCTCTCCTAGCAGCATGACTCGTTGCTGCTGATGCTACCGACCAGTGAGCCATACTCGGATCCATCAAAAATAATTTCCCTGGATGCCATGGATGTCATGAGCTTCTAATTTTTCATTGCCCGTTGATGGAGCTTTGTCAAGTGCCTCTTGGAAAAAAGTCTTGGTAAACGAAGTCCACACCTCTTTTATTATCTCTGATTTCCGTAGCTTTTGCAAAGAAGTCCGGTAAGTTAGTTAAGCAGTTTCTTCTAGCTCGGAATCGTACTAGGTGTCCGATATGAGCTGATGCGACCTCTTTTCAGGTCAAGTGGTGAGTGATGCGCTTTTTCGGGAGGCGTTCCATGGTTTTGCAGACAACTGAGGTAAAACTGATTATTCTACAGTTCTTGGAACTTTTCTTATCCCCGGTCTTATGTATAGGGATCACATTAGCGAATTTCCAATCCTGTGGAACTTTTCCCGTACTTACTATAGATACCGATTGAATATCTCTAGCAGCGGCACTGTGATGACTGGTGCCATTTCCAGCACAATACGAGGGGAAAAAATTATTTGGGCCAGTTGATTTGTACACATTCCGTCAGGTCAGTTCTTAAAAGATTTCAAGATACAAAAACACATGTATCTATGAGAGCAACTTGCATCGGTGCTGGTTCACGAATACTCGTCTTTCATTTACATACTCTTAGAATGCCATGAGTTGCATTTTGATATTGCAGCCTGTGGTTTCAGGTCCCTGCGTTATTTGCGTAATGTTCAGTCACGATGCATCCTCCTTCCTCATTATTTTTCGTATTTCTATAGAATACGTCCCATCATATTTTTATCCAAATCCGAAACTGTGCAGATGGAAGTAAGAAAAGCGAACCTACAAGTTCTTCTGAGTATTTATCCAGGATACTGTTGATATGTTCTCAAAACAGCAGTAATGCTACAGCAAACTTTCATTTCTTCTGCGCATTAGTCGTTTGGGAGAAAATATCCTGCGGCAAAATAAAAAATAATATAGATAAACTTCTTCCGAATAAACACAGCCCACTTAAGTATGCACCACACTCACACCGCCAATAAAAAAATACAGAGAAACAGATAAAGTATTTTCAAAATATCAAGATTCCACTTAGCACCAGCTGGCTGTCATAGCCTTATTTTTAACACTTACGCACTGTTTTTCGGTCCTAGCGCCCACTCGTTATTTTCGTCAAGCATATTAATATCCTAGAGTAGTTTACAGATGTTACGTTATTACCAATGTAAAATGAAACTGTTGTGCGATCCACCTCGTAAGAATGGCCAGATCGTGATGTGCAGTCACATGAAGATGGACTCCATTTTGATGAGAAAACTTTTCCCTCGGCAGGGGTTACGAAGCAACTGGTGGATTGAAAGGCCTAGTGCAGTGAAATCTCAAAAATCTAAAGCGTTACAACTCTATAGGCACATTAGCCCTCCAGTTTAAGTCACTGTGACGTCGTAGTTCAAATGACAGAGCTGGTATTATTTATGGCGAGTTCCATTCGCTCTCTTGGCTTGAGACTATCGATGCGATCATCGTCTACTTCTCAGGAATCGTCACGTGGGATCAAGTTTTAGGCAGTAATCATAAGCTGATTACGCCTGAGGCTGTTAAGCTGGCTTTCGATAAGCCATTGAGATTTGATCCAATATAGTGAAATCGACATTCAGGACTCGATTTCCTGGCAACAACTACTTAATCCTACACAGTCCGCCATGTTTTCTATTGAAAGGCGTATGCAACAACGTTATTCCTAACAGAAACTAGCATTTTATGTTGACAGTTGAAAGTGAAAAGCTAATTGGATTAGATGAAGTCTTGTTTTAAACCACGTTGCCTGATCGAAGTCGTACTCATTGCCATCGGCCACTCTTACGGCACAGATAAACTCGCCTAGACTGGGCACTCTCACTAGGAAAGCCACATGCACTGGAATGTGCTGCAAGAGGCCCAGAGGGGTGTGCGGAGGCAGTCGATCACAGACTACCCGAGTTATGGTGCCATAGACGAAAGTCTGATATGGCAGCTGCGCCCTCCGACTGTACAGTTAGTTCTTCCCCCAGTAGACTGTCAATGACAGAAATATTGACGCTGCATTGCCGAACGCAAAGTCGTTCCTCCCTCGCTTGGGAAAAGATCTGCTGATTCCGTTACAACGATCGTTGCAGTATCCGTATAGAGACTACACCACGATAATAAATATAGCGTAAGTTATGCCCGCAGCAACATTCTCTACAGTTCCCGTAGTCTATACTCACTGCCAGCGGACACCATAGACACGATAATAGACGTAGAAGTAGACGAAGACTGCACCAACACCGTTAGCAGGATCCCGACCATGAGGCCCACGATTGGGTTGCTTACGTAATCGTCATCCATTATATCACCTGAGGAGGAGACAGATGGCTGATTCGATTGGCACGGTAAGGGCGATTAAGCTAAACTCACTAGCTTTAACCTACTGCGAGCTTCGGTCAGAAGCGTTAGTTTCGTTAGTCAAAATCTAAGCTCAGGCGGTAAACGCCCTTGCGACGACTGATATCAATCATGATCCTTCTGTCACCAGGATAAACTTATTATAACTAAAAATCCAAAATAACGAAACTAACGCTCCTTTCTGAAGCACAAGATAAGTTGAGGCTAATGAGCTTGGCTTATTACTTGCTCTCCTGCCATACCAAATGATGACTCTTGATAGGAGCATGCGGTTACACCTGCCTCATTATGACAAAGTAATTCCAGGGACTGATGAGACACGGAAAATGATTCATGGAAGGAGTTCAGTTAATAACATAGAAGAAAATATTGCCCATGTCTATACAGAACCTGCCCAAGTAATGCCCAGAAGACTAAACTCGGTCAGTAATTGCAAGAAGCTAAGGTCTCCAGGCCTATTTTCTCTATTGAGTAGGGTCGGATACTTCGGCTACAAGCACCGTAGTCACAAGAAGGGCCTCATAGACCTCAAGCCTCTATTACTCTTGCGGCTGCACATCAGGTGGCCGCAAACGCCCACCTCAGCAAACAAAAATTAACTCACTGGTAGTTTTGCCGGAGATGAGCTTGAATGCTGAGGACAAGAGGTCCAAGGAGCACACAAAGAAGTACAACAAAGCCACCACCGTCATGATTTTGGCGGTGTTAAGACTCACCAACTTGACCTTTTCGCCCGTACTCATTTCTGGAATAAACACGATATATATATTACAAAAGTAGCCCTGGCCGATACGGCTTGACTGCTTCCTGTACTAACTAAACACCAGTTCATATATATTTATATACGTAATATATATATATATGTGTATATATATATTATTGTGTACGTTGGCAGCAACCCATTATTGAGACAAGTTTCGATAAACGAAGATGACATTTTTCCTTGGTAAGCTTAACAGAAGCTTTCTCTAAGACTCGATATCTATTCTTCACATCTTCACTAGATGCTCGAAGGATTATGAAAGACAGTCATTTTGAAATTATAAAATCCATTTCTTATAAAATGCGACGTTTCGAGCTAGCTCTGCTCATAATCATGCCTATGTAAAAACTGCCAGTCATGCTCCAGAACGGCCTATACTTATACAGGTTATTCAGAGAAAATTGTACCATTTTAGTGGCAGACTAAAGAAAATCATACCCTAACCACTCGATTGTACTCGTACAAAAGATACTGCTGTAGATGCATCTAAAACAAGCAGTGAAAAACTAGAACTAAAAACTTAACATTGAAATTTGTGAACCTATAGCAAAATCACTCAATTGTACAAAGTTCATCTGTTATTTTAGCAGTAGGTATAGATAGAATTCTTAAGCGCAGTGATCCAGCAAATTTTTTCTTAGCTGGTGAAAATGGGAGTAGGAAGGTCAGCCGACAGCCTGAGAGGGCATACTAAACAGACAACTACAGGAGAATGCATCAATTACCTTGATAATAGCCCGAGAAGGTACAAAACAGGAACCATCAAAACTTTACTAAACCGAGCCTATGAAATATTTAGCACCTGGCAACTGTTCGACAACGAAGTACAAAACATCAAACAGAGGCTAGTAAGCAACAATTTTCCAATGAAAGTTATCGACAATGAAATTCAAAAATTCGTCACCGCCAAAACAGAACAAACAGAAAACAGGTGGGCAAAGAACGCAGTTATATTTCCTATGAAAGCCAAATGACAAACAACTACAAAGCAGAAGAGAAACAGCTTAAAACAATCATCAGGCAGAACATCAATCCGACGAAAGAAGACAGCCGCATCCAGCTTCAGATTTACTAGAAGATCTACAACGTCAATAACCTTCTTATAAAGAACAACCCCACAAACGCACGCACTAGTCAAATGTGGTGTACCAGTATAGTTGCAACCTTGGTGAGTGTAACTCAAAGAATACTTATATTGGTTACAGCGAACAGACATTGAAAGATCGGTTCCGACAGCATCAATCCGTACAACGCCACCTCAGAGAAGTCCACAACCTCCGCCTGAAACCTAAAGAAATCTTAGAGTCCGTCAGAGTCCTCCACCGCGGTTTATCATAGCAAGAGATGAAGGTAATAGAAGCAATTATGATCGCCAGCAAGCAACCAACCATCAATAGTCAAGATGAAGGCCGTAATCTGATGCTGAACATATTTTAATTTTGACCTACTCTCAGGCTGTCGACTGTCCTTCCTACTCCCATTTTCTCCACTTAACAAAAATCTTGCTGTATCACTGCACTAAAGAATTCTATCTGTACTTACTGCTAAAATAACAGATTAACTGTGTACAATTGAGTAAATTCGTTATAGGTTCATAAATTCGATGTTAGGTATTTAGTTCTAGTTTTACACTGCTTGTTTTAGATGCATATACAGTAGTATCCTTTGACACGAGCACAATAGAGTGGTGAAGGTATGATTTTCTTTAGTCTGCCTCTAAAATGGTACCATTTTCGATGAATAACTTCCCGTTTTCTAATTCCGCTGTATAAGTGTAGGCCGTTCTGGAGCATGACTAGCATTTTTTTACATAAGCATGCTTATGAATAGAGCTGGCTCGATACGTCGCCTTTTATAAGAAATGGATTTTATAATTTCAGAATGGCTGTCTTTCATAATCCTTCGAACATCTAGTGAAGATATGGAGAATAAATTTCGAGTTTTAGAAAAAGTTTCCGCTAAGCTTACCAAGGAAAAATATCATATATATATATGTATGTATGTATGTATAGAATGAGAGTGCGTGTATCCATTTATGCATAATTACGATTAGCCCTATAATCAAGTCAATCTAACTCCTTACAGTCCACATTAAGCATCTATTTATTATATATGTACATTAGGATATTGACCACACCATACATTGACTGGACACTGAAATCGGGCCTCTTGCAATTGAGTCTGGAGGCCTTTTAGCGTAAGCGTTAATAAAATGAGTTCTAATAATCACAGACTTCAAAGAAAGATTAACTTCTTCGTTGTATCATAAGGAATGCCTTGCAGAGCAGGGAATCTAAATTCACAATCATATATCTTCAGTGGGCGATATACATTATACCTTCGGACACCAAGAAAAATTGAAAGTTCATCATAATTTCCAGGAATATTAAACTTTGTAAGAAAAATTGGCTCATAGATACTACACGTGATGTACAGTGATATCACATTGAACTGAGTTTCTTTCCAATGACAGATTTGAAGCAATAACCTCACAAATTGATGTATAGCTTTCGGTAGACCTCAACCTAATAGCCGCAGCAAAAGTGAGGTTAAGAAAACTCAGTAATGTTAAAAAAAAAATTAATGAAAACCACAGTAATACTAAAACTACATTAGCACCAACCAATGAACTAAAAAAATGCATGTTTAACTATGAGATAAAGAAAGGAAATAGCCGATAAATATTAATTAAAACATAACAATTTATGGCTGATACAATCCTTCGTTACTGGAACCTTCTAAAGCTGCACATCGTGATTGTCAATGCCATATCACATAACTGCCTAGGTATATTACACCACCTTGTGGTTGCCTACGTTATATCACTTCATAATTTCGTTTATTGCATCACTTTTTGGTCGCCTAAATTGAAACACATCATGGTTGCCGCAGTTAAATCACTTCACAGTGGCCTACATTACATCACTTCAGGGCGGCAATGATATATTACTTGACAGCTGTCAAAGCTACATCACTTCACGGTTGCCAATGCAATATCACTTCACGGCTGTTGCTGCTGAATCACTTCACTGCTATTAATACAACATTACTTTATGATGGCCAGGGCTTCATCACTCAGATCACTTTACGGTGGCCAGTGCTACCTATTTCACTCCACTGCTGCCAATACTATTCACTGCTTCCAATGCTAGATCACTTCACTGCTTCCAATACTAAATCACTTCCTGACGGCCAGTGCTACATCTCTTCACTGCTTGCCGGGCTCTATCACTTTATGGCTGCAAGCTGCTCCAACTCACCTTTCAGCTCTGCTGTCTGTTCTGATTTGCTCGCTTAGCCCGTATAGCTACCTAATAAGTTTCATTAACATTTTCATCCGCTGTTTACTAGGCATTTCATTACAAATCGAGCATACCACGAATCTGAGAAGCTTCTGTTCTACAAAATGAGACTTTGTTTTCCACTAATTATTGCGAAGTAAGTTTACTTCAAATATCAAAGGATGCCATAAACAGTTACGTAATTACACTTCGAGCCTTAATATTTTCATGAGTTTGCTGTCAACAGAAATTTTAAAAGTCTGTACAGGTTTGCCATTCATTACTGAATTTAAAAGAATTAAGTCAAATAGCCTAAACAATGTATGAAAGAGTAATGGGAGAACATATAAAAATGCATCTGCGGCACCGTGCAGTCAGGCCCAATCTGCCGAAATCTGCCTAAGGGGCCAGTGTCCAGTCAATGCATGGTGTTGTGTATGATTAGGAGTACTGCTAGCTAAGTAAGGGTAACTCTTTACTGTATTTACAAGTTAAGCTTCAACTTATGTTCGACTTGCACCACTGAAAACAAGCTCAAACGGCCATCCTGGACGGTACGAAGGAATTTCTCAGAGACATGAGGATCAATTTGAGCAGCCAGCAATAGCGAACTACAAGCGGAGCTCCATAGACGACAGTGTGGGCTCTGCTAGTGTGTGTCCGTGCCGAGGAGCATTGTATTTTTGCTGTTCCCTGCCTCTTAGGCTTAGATCACGCTATGTTGCGGTCTATGGGGTTCCGCATGCACTCTAGTTTGTATTTTCAAAATTTGCACTTTGTTGCTCTCTACGCTTTTCTTGCAGCATTTTCGGTACCCAGTAAAACTTTTTTTCAGTTTTTGCTTTCTTTTTGAAGAGAAAATACCGGTAATCATGAAATATGAGTGACATGTACGTAGGTAATGATGAAGTCTTCCAGAGCGCGGCTTCCTACAATTCTCTAGCGTGGACTCATTTCTCATCGACAGTATATCCTACTTCTTGCAACAAATTCCATGAAAATCACTCTGATGCTGCGAAATAGACCGTTTGATATTTATCTGCTTACATATAATTTTCAATCTGTCCAGTGCTTCTCATCAATGTAGTTTTTGTATAGAATCTCGACACTACATACTCGACTGAGCTCATCCGTCGATCTATATTCAGCTTCGCCGTGCGTTCTGTCGGCTTGGGAAGAATAAGCTGCTTTGCCGATGTGAAATTGGCGGTATTTCACCCTTTTTGACGTTTAAAGTAGGAAATCACAGTAGCAGTTGCAACGCAGACTCTAGCTGTACTAGCTAAATTACCATCGCAGACCTAAACAATTTAAAACTGTCAGTGCCAATTTGCTTTCATCTTTTTTTCACGGCCATGCAGGCTAGTACAACGTTATTTATTTTTCATGAGAATCCAAAGCATCTTCGGCGATTCAGTCCAGAGGTTATTTTAGTTAAGTTAAGGTATGGGCGTAGAAAACTAGTTATTAATACATTGTTATCGTAAATAACTCTGACAAAATAAATAGGTATTAACAGAAATAATGAAAATATACGGTATTAAATTTTATTATGTCTATCCTGTAAAAAAATTTTTAGTCAAATTAAAACAGAAATGACAGAAAGTGTCCGGCAGCTTTCGACGGACACTCTTCAACTCTCTGTTTAATCGTGCCAAGAAGTATTTAGAGGTTCCGTCAATCACCGGATTCTTTTCTGTAGCAGAAACAAAAACAACCTCCCGGTAGAATACAGATTGTGAAATTTTATTCCGTTGTTTGTGGTTCGTTAGAAAAAGCAACATGACTGGGCTGGAATCGAACCCACACCCTTTAGACTTTGGAAACAGCCCCCTAGCAAATCGAGCTATCAAAACTCTGCCTACTCAGTGGCCAAAGGAGGGCCATAAGTATCCAGCACAACATTTTTTCGCCAAGTGCACATTCGATTTTTTGTATTGTTTGTGAATAATTGGTTGACACCTAACTCTATCTATACAATATTCATATATCTTTTATAAGCAAGTATGTGTGATTTGTGCCGGTTGTTATACTGTATGAGTACCCGAGTTTTATGGGTGAATGTTATCGGAAAATCTCTTGCTTCCGTGCTTTTGTTTACTAAACGAGAACGTTTGCATTTCTATAAGGAGACTTTTACATTATAAAAAATCTATTATGTTTAGTAATAGATACGCTCATATCTGAGAAGTGCCCAAGTAATGCAACATTACTAACACTTCATTACCTCCGCCAGGGATGTTATGTTTTTGTGGTGTTTGTCTGTTTTTGTCTATCTGTTTGTCAGCAAGATAGCCCAAAAAGTTATGAACTGATGAGACTTTGGTGTTAATACAAAGAAAATCATGGTTCCAGACCAATTTGAATTTTTCGTTACCGTTGCCTTGCTTATCGGAGGTATGCGCTCTCAGAGTGCTCTCTAGTTGGTACTACAGACTCTCTTATAGTTAATGGCACATGACGTTCAAGCGAATTGGATGAATACTCTAACATAGAACTTTTGGACCTGGAGTCTGACGCAGTCGAGGAAAACCATCCGGTAACTCGCCTATCAACAGACATTTCCCGGCGATGCTACAGAAACAATTCATTGATGTGAAGTAATGGCTCTTCCAGTTAAACTACTGACACTTTAGGCGGCTTTTTAAAACGGAGAAAACTACAGACATTTTTCTAGTTTCTACCTGTTGAAAGCTGAATTTTTTATTGTGTTTAATATTACTCCAGAAATATCTGCTGTCCTGTATTTTATTTGTTTGCATGAATATCTGTGCGAAATCATACAGCGTGAAAATTACATAGAACTGAAAACAAGAGGGCAATTGCTTCTATTTACTACATAGATGATACTGGACAAAATAAGTATGCAACAAATTTAAATTTTCATTACGGCCAGCTGAAGCTCCAATATCGATTGATGACATGAGTGGCTTCCAGCGGACACAAGTGTTGTGCAGTAGTGCGCGTGGTCGTAGGTGCTGTCATTGAACTTAAAGACTAGCTGTTAATAGCACGGTGTATAGGGTAAGTCGTAGCGTGACTGTATTGTTAACAGTACAGGTGCCTACTGTATGTCCAATTGTTTACGGAAGAAGTGTGTCTACGACTGCCGTGATGGGAGGTCGTATTGTGCTGCAGGTGTGACTTGTCTGCCGATATATGCCCTAGCAGCTGCTTCTATGTGTCTGGATTAACTCTGTTTCGATCTAAATTAGTATCAAAGATAATTATTTACCATACGGAAAATATCATAGGCGGTCAATAAAATTCATGTCAGATATTTTCCATAATAACTGCAGTATTTTTTCAAGTAGCACGCACTAACGATAACATTACATTGCCTCACCTGACCAGGGGGTTCCGGTGTCTATATTCCAAGCATCTTCAGAGCCCCCACTGCTGCCTCTCCCCCGCTTGGGGTCCACAGACCCCTCCGTGTCTGAGCCCCCAGCTCCGACAGTCTCAGGGTCCTTATACTGTCCAGTCTCGAGATCCGCAGACCTTCCATAGTCGAGGTCTTTTGACACTACCGTTTCAGGGTCGTTAGTCCCTACAGTCTCGAGGTCCTTCAACCCTCCGCTCTCAGGGTCTTTAGACCCTCCAGTCTCCCCAGACTCGAGGTCAACTGTATATGCTGGGTTTTCCTCGCCATGCTTCTCGCCGGTCTGCAAGAATATAATCACTATATAACCTTCAACCTTAGAAAGTCCTGCGTCCTCAGCAAAAGTAGTTCCAAGCAATGCTATTTCTACTAAAAACGTGGCAGATGAGCTTTAATGTCGACAAATTTTTGGATAAACACTGTTTTCAATACAAGAGATTGTTGGTCTGATACCTACAAACGCATCAAAGGTTCAAATTAGGCAGCATAGATATTTACAGCATAAATATTTATATGCTTTACCGGTGATAAAACTATGAAACTTTCCAATAACATATACTACAACGAAACAATTTGCTCCACTACACTAGATAAGAGGTGCACTAGCCCATACCTTAATACTGTGGTACGAGCTCATAGGTATGCACGGCAGAAGTTCCTGTAGCTTACATTATATTGGGCAAAATTTTAGTATCAAGTTACAATGCTAACCTGTTACTATTTGTGATAACTACTAACAGACGTCTGATAGGTAAAGTTATGGTACAAAATAAGTTTTCTCTCAAAAAAAAAAAAACAGTTCGTGGTTGTGTTTTGAAGGATGCCGTATTTCTTTTCTTCGTTGACCTTTCAAGGCACTCATCATGACCTGAGCAAATGACAAGAGGCACTTCAGATGTCGTCAGTATTTATATTTTAAATTTGGGCGAAGCTAAAAGTTCAGTTACTTTTGAGACTTCTAATCTTTTGTGAGCATCTCCAACTTGACCTAATTTGTACCAGTCTGCATTCATTAAAGCATGACCGCAAAATTATGAACACCATTATAGTACATATAACTAAACAAATATAAAGCATAAGTAATCATGCAATGCATACAGTCTTGCATACATACCTTCTGGGTATATTCAGACATCCTGATGTTCGTTTAGTGAAGTGCACTCTTCCTTAGACAATATTCGTTATAGACGATAAAAAAAATATCTCCGTGACGAATCGCTGTTCGTTAAGTCCTAATATTGGCTAGTTTACCTATTCATTGTTATTTGCTAATGCTCGGCTGGCTGTATTTTGAGTTGTTAACATATCTTACATAATAGTTTCACTTAATTGGCTAAGACTCATTATTAATGCAGATGCATAAAATATGACTCGGATTTGTTATCGTCTAGAGAGAAATTGTATTATACGTACGTGACTCAGGTGGGTTACCTTCTCTATTATAAGACAAATGCATTATATGTGACTCGAATGTATTATTTTTTCTGTGTTAAACACATTAAATGTGACTCAGGTGCATCATTAATACTACACCAAAAGTCGTACACACGATTTCGATGTATCTATGTTCCTGCGCCAGATAAGCTAGATGTGAAATACGTTATATGTGTATTGTGTTGTTGTGCACTATTTCTAGTATTATTCTATTACTCGTGTGTATTATTACTTTACTTCTTTGATAAATGTTTTACATGTAATTATGTTGTACAGATTCTACAACAATAGTAATAACTGTAACTATCAACAAATATATGTGCAAAATTTAATATATTTCAGTAGGTAAACATAATCTAAACAAAAACTTTGACTGTGGTGATAGTGGGTGACATACTTATCAAAAGTTTTAGTAAATATGTTCATTTTTTATTACTCATTGCATCAATGTTTCAAATCTGCTGTATAAATTGTTTTATACAAATACTGCGAAGTTTTTACTCTGCGTTGATAGCTTCTTCAAATCTGGAATGAAAACAGGTTCATAACTTAGAAACGGATATACTCTGCAGATTTAATAATATAAAGAAAACTACTAACTAATTGCTTAGCAACAGATGGAAATATTACATCCAAGCATATTGCTCGCGAGTACCTAATAATCTATTTTTTTCTAAAAACTGTGAATTTAGTCAAGGAAATTGCGAAAATTTAGGTGGTGTTTTATTTATTATCACTTATGCGTTTTTACAGAAGCTCCGTTCTGGAAAGGTCTGTGGACACAATGGGGTAACGTTTTGCTAATATATATCTCATTGCGTTCATTTCAGACATCTACCAAACGGTTGAAATAAGTTTCTCTAGCTGATGCAAAACCGTGTTCCTCGCTACAACGTCAAATATTATAGCGTTCTCTAGTAAAAAATCTAGCACACTATAAAATATAGCCTATTAGTCACAGCTCGTGTCTTGAGATACATCAAAAGATATTTTCTGAAAATCATGTACTTCAGATGAGTTGCTCCCCTACTAAAAATCTGGGCCGCCGGAGAAGCTAAAGCCTTAATTCAGCTATGGGGCATCTTCGAGGCGGCTTGAAAATTTGTTAGAGCCCCGTATGATCGTACAATACGTCTGGTTAAAATTGCAGTCAATATTTTGCGAGGCAAGATCTACTGAGATGCCGGTAGCCTAATCATATCGTACTGTCAATTACTCTTAATTACTTTTGAAAAACGTGTTTGCAACTGAGACGGCTAGTGTATTACTTAAATGAGCATTTAGATCACTATGGCCCTTTCGCTTGGACGCCAAAATTACGCTTTCGAGGCTTGGCTCGTTCGGAACTTCAGGCGGGAGCTCTGTCTTCGACCCACTGAATTGTGTTTCAGTCATTGATCCTCAATTGGTTACTCTTGGGACTTCCAGAAATTCAATCTTGTTCCGAAAAATGGAAGTTGAAGCAGTCTTAAATTAAACGCTTTGCTTCTAACACTCGCAACACAATTCACCGTGACAAAGCCAGAGCTTTCGATTGTAGTTTCAGACAAGTTAAGCCTCACGCGCTTTATTTTAGAGCCCAATCAAACATGCTCTATATATTTAGCTACAACCCTAATCTTGAAAAAAATGTTCTTTTCGTTAACATCAACCCTATAATATTATAAAGATATCGTGTTCGTACTATGCAAATGACGTCTCAAGGAATGCTGTACTTGCTTCGTATTTAATGTGAACATAAGGAATGTTACATTGAAGCATAAGGAATGTTACATTGAGACTAGCTGATTATTTCAATTACACTTACCCTTCATTCTATCAAGAGAGAGAATTTAATATCAGATCAAGATTTGATTAGTGCGGTCCCCTGGTAAGGATTATGCAAATTATTGTAAACCAAATAATACAATAATTAATGTACTGTATCAACTTTTCAAAATAAATTATTTTGTTGGAGCATATGAAAATGTACTAGCAAGATAATAGTGTAGATCTTCCCCAGCCCATTACAGCACGTTGGCCATTTCCTGGATGCCTACTGTAATGGTATTGTCACGAGAAATGAAAGTGCGCTTCATACGGTAATATATAAGTCCAGCAATGCCTCACGTTCTTCATAAACGACGTTCCTTACAATGTTATTCCTACGAGAGGTAAACTCTTTATGTAATTGTTGTAGAGTTATGCCTATTTTAATTTGGCTATGTTAAAAACAAAGGATGTATATTATGGATTTAACCCTAATAATTCAGGCTATACTACATCTAGATACAAGGCTTATTCCCGTACGATTACAATGGGACAAGAAAACCTTGCAGCAAAATAACATAGCCTGACTGAAACTTGCTTTAATTTACAATGGAAAATATGACTTGGCTAGCTCTATGCTAGTGCGTAGGTAGATCAAATGTCATGACATGTATGTGAGTGGCATACGAAGGACGAGGTTTTGCGACCCTGACTGATAAGACGTCTGTTGGAGACGATAAGTTATCACCACCATGATCTGTAGCTGATGCAGCCGAGTGCCAATGAAGACTTAACAGGCAGCGATCTTTGATGCACCGTAGACTGAGTCTACTACCCTATAGACTTGAAGAAACAGTATATTTAATGCGGTTCTAATGGTAGATATTCTTAGGAACTATTTTCGATCTACCGCAAATGTGGCCAACTGTTCTCGTTGACGTACTTCTGTCTAGCTTTGATCTACAGCAGATGTTGTCTAAAACTACATGAAAAACTGTAAATTTTATTCACCGTACAAGCGGGTGTTTTAGTAGGTATGCTTCAGAGCTGTTTTCGATCTAACGCAGATGTGTCTTTTATGCTTGCGTAAGATTATATGAGGTTATAATTCAAACACCATGTAAAGACGTGGTCTGTAGATGGTTTATGGTTGGTGGCTTTTCCCATCTGTGGTAGATAAGACTAGTTATTGTAGATTAGTTTATGGCTAGCACCCACCATAGATGCGATTGCTCTCGTTAGCTTATATTGGGTTTTGTATGGAACTGGATAAATCAACAAAATAACATGATATGGTAAGCATAGTAAACACTTCCTTGCGATGGAAAATTGTAGTGTTCCCTAAAACAAATGTACTGGAAAGTTATATAGCATGAGTGCTTGGCATTTACCATATTTCACACGGTCAACTTTATTATTACAGTTTAATGCAAATCAATTTGTATGGCAGCCAAAATTTTAGCTACGAGTGGAGTACTTTATGCCGAGGCCACACTATCCACTCGCACGCTCAACTTATGAGCTGATGTGCAGCTTGCACGTCGTTCCGATACACAGATACCCATGGAAAGTACTCAAGTTGAACGAAGTGCGAACAATATATCCGCTTATGAGTTGAGCTCACGATTGCATAGTGTCGCCCTGCCTTAGCCTTCGCTAGGCAAGCATTCAGCAGATCTTTCTTACCATACCCACTTAGTTTCCATCCTTTTCCCTTCTGCAACTGATGGCTCCAGCATGTTTCCTGTTCTTTTCTCAATGGAAATTCCCATTCGCTTTTTTATATTGACATACTGCACGTCCCGTATTTCTTCAGTTCTTCAAATAAACGCTGTCCGCGAGAAGCGTGTACGCCAAATATATATACAAGATGTTAGCGCTAGCGGCCCTGAGGCCCGGCCGCAAATGCCAAAAAATTCCGCATCCTGAGCGACACTTTATTTTCAAAAGGGCTGCAGAGCCGCAACCGCCCACCCCGTAGTTGTCTAAGATAGCTATCTCACGCCATTGCAGGGCCAATACTATCAAACATCACTATGCTAAAACATATTCTTTTATTCAGAAACTCAACTTGACGCGTAGTAAGTAGATCACAGGAAGAGAACCTTAACCGAGGCCACCGAGACACATGTGTCTCGGTGGCCACGGCTGAACCGTCCAGAACTATCATCACAATACAAATATGATGCCTATCTTGAATCATTACTGAACCAATAATATAAACTGCCGCATAATCAGTTCTGTTTTTTAATCTAAAATCACAATTTGAGGTCCAGAAAACAAGTAGGTAAGCGAGAACAAAGCTCAACTATCGAATAACATTCGTCACACTGTCCACACAATGCCCACCTTGAGTCATTACTGAATCAGAAATATCAACTGCTACAGTTTTATTTTCTATTTAAAACCACAATTTCTGATCTACAAAATAAATAGGTCAGCGGCAGCGAAGTGCACCTATCAAATAACAATCGTCTCAGTACCCGCATGCTATCAGCAACACCGTGACCGAGAGACTGGCGATGCCAACATACCCCAAAGTGATATTCATTATCCTGGGCATTCATAGTTGGATGACAAGTGGACACATGAAGATACCGGGGCATTGGCTTGCCGTAAACAATTTACCTCTAAGAGAGCAGTTGATGCTCTTGCGTTCATACCTGTGCATGGATGCTCTTGCGACTCTCACAGCACCACCACTTCACGTTGCTGATAATTGTGATAAGGATGGAGTGCAGTCAATTGCTCTGACCAAGTTACTGTTTTGGCAGGCAGGATGCTTATTTTAATAATAATATTGGCCTCAACAATTAAATTCCTTTCACGCAGGTTGTACCACGAAGAGTGCAAGTCTTCTGTTCCTAGTGTATCTGATTGATTATTCAACTTTAGAATATAAGCTCATACCTGTGCCTCCACTAAACATCAAAGTCGTCATACAGAAGAAAAATAAGGAACAGCGTGGAATCATCTCGTAAATATATTATACGAGCAGTATAAGCGAAGTCTCCTGATAAGTGAGAGCTCGCTTGCCTCTGGTAAGCGATGCGCTGCTTATCTGAGGTCACCATGGGCGCCCACTGCTTGTCTACCGCGTTTGACAGTGTGTCCTCCATATCTTTAGTTAAGAAATATTGAAATACTCCAATGACGCGTTGAATAATAATGAAAATAGTTATTTCGTTACCGATTGCTTGCTTCAATGCTCATATCACTGCCAGAGATATTAGGTGCATGTAAATTTCTTTTGACCTTTTACGAATCAACTTAAAACTCTAAAGTCGTTCTCAACGTGGGACAAGTACTGGCTTCAGCTCTCATCCATTCACGGCCGAACCGATTCCCGCTCTGATAGATTATAACCAGGGCAAAAAAATATGACTTACGTAATGTTTCTACACTTTATTGGAGTGCAGTTTTTTCAGGTAAGTTTCGAGAGAAAGCGTGCTGATTTGAATGTTTATAGTTGGTTAACACAACTGAGGGCCTCCTCTCCTCAGTTTCCAGCACCACAATCCACCACAATGTTGTCAGATGGCTTGCGGCCTACCTCAGGGGACGTGCAGCCTGCTGCCTCTATAACGACTCTCGTTCCCAGTTCCCGGCTCTGAATTCGAGAGTTCCTCAGGGTTCGGTGGTCTCGCCTTCCTGTTCAACCTCTACGTCTCTGACTTCTCCATTCCTCGGGACCAGCTCTGTTGCCCCTCATGAACATCATATGCCGACTATTTCACTGTCGTGGTGGCCCATCGCAAACCTCTCACCGCTGCTGCCGCTCTGTCGGATCACCCTGACTTAGTCAGCAATTGGGCAGCTGACATGGGCCTTACCATATCAACCTCCAAATCCAATTCAACATTATGGATGACCGACACCCATCAGTCTAGACTCGACCCTGGTATCATTATTGACGACACTGCTCTGCCTCTGGAGCGCCGTACCAAGATCCTCGGCGTCACTTTAGACACACACATTTACTTTTACACCGCTCATTACTTCCACAGCTACTCGAGCCTCCAGCCGCCTCAGATTGCTCCAGGCCCTAGCTGGCACACCCTGGGGCCAGTGCAAGGAGACTCTGCTTCTCACATATAAGGCATTTATCCGACCTCTCTTCACCTACGCTGCTCCAGTCTGGTATCTCGGGGCTCGCCAGTCCGCTGTTCGCAAGTTGCAGACGGTTCAAAACGCCTCTCTCCGCACAGCGACCGGTTGCCTTCGCATGGCTTCCGCGGACCAGCTCCGCTGCGAGTCCAAACTACTAAGGGTCGATCAATCTCTCGACCTCCAGTGCCTTCAATACCTTGTTTCCGTCCATCGTCTCGAGCACTCAGCCCACTCTGTTGTCACCGCACAGGCTGGCCCCGTCTCATCCGATACAACTTGGCAACCAAATTTCAATCCGACATCAACCACTTACTTACTGATAACATCATGCCTTCTCAAGAGTACCGCTCAGCCATTTCCTCCCTCCATTGGCCTACCGTGCAATCTTCACTAGACCACGTCCCTGAAAACAGGGTTTTGGGCTTTGGCCCACCGAAGATCTCACCCGATGAGGCGGTCATCTCACGATCGGCCCGCTCTACCCTATCACAGTTACGTTCAGGTTTTTCCTCTGCACTGATGTCTTACCGGCTCAGGGTCGGACTGGCGGACTCAGACTCCTGCCCCGAATGCCACCGCGGGCCCCACACCGTGAACCACCTGTTCGAGTGTCCCGCCCACCCCACAACCCTCCTTCCCACTTCTCTATGGGACAGTGCTCTATCTGTATCTGACTTATTGTCCTCCCTACCTTCTTTTTCGTACCTTCCGCCACATGCCGGACCTCCCCACCCGGAACCACCCCCTACGTAACTACAACAACAACAACAACAACAGGGTTTGTGAGCCATAAGGTGCAATGTTTTATACAGTAAACTTTTACCAATAAAGCAAAACGTCCTAGGAGATGGAATGCTTGCTGTCCTCAATTCCTATGGTGTATTCATGCGGCTAGTCCAAATTTATAGATTTCTTGCATTTCAAGAGTGTTAACACGATTGTAGGATGATCTTCCTCGCAGTGCGTGATAAAGTGG
This sequence comes from Parhyale hawaiensis, assembly GCA_001587735.2. Classification (NCBI taxonomy): domain Eukaryota; kingdom Metazoa; phylum Arthropoda; class Malacostraca; order Amphipoda; family Hyalidae; genus Parhyale; species Parhyale hawaiensis. The sequence goes on along the minus strand of LQNS02276929.1, from coordinate 8,539,119 downwards.
TTATAGGTATAATTTGCTAGTAAGTGAGTGAGGTTTTGTACTCAGCTTACAAATACAGTTATTATAAATTAAGATATATCTGAATTGTGCTGAGATGGCCTACAGGACAAGGCGTCTCTTACAGTTTTGTCTCTATAGATGAAGCATGCATCTATGTAATTTCATGGTGTAATATGTGTCAACGACCCAGTGATCGGGATGGTAATAAGATTAGGATAGCGTCTGAAGCGTCTTAGGCGCGCAAAAAATGGAAATGGTAAAAATGATTAAATTGTATTAACAGGTAAGTATAAAAACACAGTAATGCATTATTAAAAATTCTTTATATGCAGCGCCAACTTTGGGTATTTAGTACTTTATTGGTTTATTTTCTACTCAGGTACGATGAAACTTAAATTACACCAGAGTGTAGATTTAACCTCTAGCACCCACGGGGACCGCCTGTCAGACACCGCGGATAGAAATCTTTCAACAAAAAACACAAAGTTTAACACGGCAATGTTTGACGTCTAGTCAGTAAATAATAAATGACTTCATAATCCAACACTGACACATCAGACAGCCATGGACAAAATTAAGGGTTATATCTGAATAGATTTTACCTGTGTAGCTGATGTCCCGTGATTGTCTTGTTTTTGAAGCATATTATTAGGAACAAAGCTGGATAATTTATAAGGCTTGTTCTTGACAGATACTCAGGCCGTATAGGTTATGCTCGTGAAGTGCGAATGGGGGAAATAATGTAGCTACGAAATATGCTCCCACTGTTCCGAAATAGTAGTTCTATAGCCAAAAATTTCATTCTGCATTAGCAGTTCAATCTCAGCCACATATATTTGCTGCCTACATTAGCACGTTAGGACGTATCGTTACGCAGTTCAGCCATGGCCAATACTAACCTGTTATGTAGACAGTAAATAATTTGGCTGAGATCGAACTGCGAATGCAGAATGAAACTCTTGGCTGTAGAACAACCGTTTAGGAACAGACAGACTAGTGTCACTATCTGGGGTATCAGGTTGTTCAACAAAATACCTCGGCACATTAGAAATGCTACCGGTACAGAGATAGCGAAATTGAAAAACTTACTGGATTCATACGGTACATCTATCTATCTACTTTATACTAAAAGTCTGCGAACCGGTCTTACTTGTTTGTGTCTTCTTTATTTATTTGTGTCTTGTTTATTTGACACATCTTCTTCACTTTTACACGAAAGGAAATTCGAGGTATGGGAGGGGGCTGTGGCATTCATTCCATGGATTAGTTCTTTAATTCGATTGTATCTGTGATACAGAAGTTGAGGGGGCAATGGCATTCTTTCCATGGATTAGTTCTTTAATTCGATTGTATCTGTGATACAGAAGTTGAGGAGGCAATGGCATTCTTTCCATGTATTAGCTCTTTAATTCGATTGTATCTGTTATACGGAAGTTAAACTGAGCTAGACCTCAAGAACGGGCATGATTAATTCATCGGTTCCACGGGCAATACAACTGAAATACGTAACACACAATAATTTGACTTTGCTTACAACCTGGGTGTTGAATATTCGTTAGAGCAGCAAAAAATCTGTTGATAGTGAACCGAACGGGCCGCTCCTTGATGGGCAGAAAAGGACAGCCGAATAGCGGGTTGTCTATGCCCAGCTAAAGAACACCTGCTTTTTTTGCGAAAGCGAAGACGATCGTGATGACGACCCAACGGGTTACGGGTCGTCTAGTACTTATTGAAAGTGACAGAAAACCAGCTGTGAGCGACTACGAGCAATGTGGGATAACTCGCTATTAGCCTCACGCTGATCACAGGCTGCAGCATCACCTCTTCACAAGATGGGCGGCGTGTATAACGTCACTTGGACCTCATCCGAAGAATTATCAAGGTAATCTAGTAATGAGGAGAGTCACTTGGGACCGTTTCGAGCTAGCACTTGCCGTGTCCACCTCTGAATTACTCATACCTAGGTTCCCCCTTTGAAAAATTCCTCATGCACTAGACATTCTCCGTTTAAAGCTTCTGCGTCAGAAAACCCTTTTCCGGAAATTTCCGCATAACTACAATAACATATCCACTCGGAAATTTCCACAAGAGTAAGACAGGTTCTTGAAAATCAACCAAATGATGGAGCCTCACCTCATTTCAATGTCAAAACCTGCAAGTCATCAGGGAGACTGAGTAGCAAGGTAGGGTATCAACGCAAGCGTACCCTATGGAGCCTTTATCTATAGAAGGTCGGCAGATGACGTGAACGAAGAATTTACTCAGAATGCCGACGGTATGTTCATCACCTTTGATGACGACCAATAATTATTACTATTATCTTTAGTGAATAGATTTGAAGATATTGCTCAGGGACGGTTACTATCATCGACTTATTACAAATACCCTAAATGTCACTATTGTTTTGTTTCTTCTTAGTAGCAGTTTGTTTATTAGGTTGAATCCAGTCATTATTCCCGATAATTATGATGATAACACAAATCAGCATATACTGTACTTGAGTCGTTTTTCAATCCTATTAGCAAAGAAACAACTGCGATTTATATTCGTATGCATAATTTTTCTCTTTCTAATACAACAGGTAAGTCTAACAAATACGTTAATGGTGCAAAAACAAATATTTAATTAATTGGGCATAAATATCAAAATAATATTATCATGACCAGCTGTGATGAACATAGCAATATGTTTGAGTTGCACTAAAATTAGATGAGAGCTTGAAGGAGATAATGGAGGATGCATGATCCACTACATATACCCATCTTTGTCAAGTTTATCTACCGAAGTACTTAAAATCGCCATTTCATCTGGTGTAATACTGTCAGTAACATCTACAATATTGCTTTAAAGAGCGCATCTTTAGCTATAAACTGCCAATCGTCTTCATCTTTCATAGTATCCAGAACACGGTTGGTAATAGAATGAAACAGTGTCCATGGTACAATAACTATTGTAGACATTTTAGAGATTTCTCAACTGAATAGGAAAAGCCGGTTTTCCTTCCATTAATTTTAGCTGTCTCTTCAACAACGCAGTCTGCTGCTTCTGCACTTAGAAACTGCACATGTTTACTTCCGTCGGGAACTTCCCTGGAAGATGAATCGCTTGACGGCTGATGCTCCCTATGTATTTTAACGATAGATACAGTAGCAAGAATAAGTTAAGGGACAGTTAAACAATTATCAAACCGTTATTGCAAATAAAATAATAAATGAAATACTTGGAAATTAACACTTCCTAGAAGAATAGTTTATATTTATCGTAAAAATTTTCAGAACATTATGATAACATGACTGGTCACGAAATCAACAAAAACGGAAATATATTGCATTTTCCCCGATAAACCATAATAAATGTCTATGAAAGTTTTAGTGGTGTTCATATTACATTTTTAAGCATTTAAGAGACTCACCACATAGAATAAATTTCAAATAAATTGCTTAATTGAAGCTTCTGCTTTATTGGAACATTAGTCGAACTTCATCATGGCGCCTATAATACGTCAACCAAATGTCTGAAGCTGAAGAAAAAAAACGCATTGTGTCTCTCCACAAAGATGGGAAATCCCTGTTGGAAATTTCGAATGCAATGGGAAGATCTCGTAGCATTCCTAGCAATGTTTGAGGCCGCCGCGGCGCCGCCCCGAAGCTGAATTGCAGAGGCCGGCTTCGGAGATAATGGTACGATTTAACGAAGGCAAAATCGATGGTACGATGGCAAAATCGATGGTACGATGGCAAAATCGATGGTACGATGGCGAAAACGATGGTACGATCGCAAAATCGATGGTACGATGGCAAAATCGATGGTAGGATGGAAAATCGATGGTACGATGGTAAAATCGATGGCAAGATGGTAAAATCGAGGGTACGATGGCAAAATCGATGGTACGATGGCAAAATCGATGGTACGATGGCAAATTCGATGGCACTGTTGCAAAATCGATGGTACGATGGCAAATTCGATGGCACTGTTGCAAAATCGATGGTACCATGGCCATCTCCATCGCACTTATGATGGAGAATGCAATACCATCGCCCCATCACCATCGAGTCCATATATCGCCAGTTTTCATCCGCAATGACGTACTATGAAATAATCATCGGCGATGGCCATCCTAGGGTCACAATCGGCGATAGACCACCGCATTAACATATTTTAAAAATGCAAAGATCTCAAACCACAAATATCGAATAAAATCAGCATCTCTTATGAGTTCCGCCTGCGTGCGATTTTTACTCCAGTAATACTATTCCTACCTGCGAAATGTACGGCCAGGTTATTAGGGTTAATTAAAGCCTGCTTTACAAAGTTTAATCATTATTTGCCTAGTAACTAATATGCTCCAAATGCTATGACCTTTCAAAACCTAAATCGTAATTGACATCAATGTTACACCTTTACACCTTTATTTATACTCAAGCATCATGCACAAAGAAAACTAAAACAACGCTCTATCAATTGAGAATGAGCCCATCTGAAAGTAGTAGTTACTTATGGTTCGCTCAAGACAATTGCTGTAATTAAAGTAAAACGTGTGCAATCTTCAACGTCAACATTAGAAATTCACAGTAAGGGACACAAACTGGTATTTTTACCTACAGGAAAATGATAGGCTGTTAACTATCGACCTTGACTGCGATGAGATGCTCCAACATCCTCGACCAACTCGGGTGTATAACACATTCTGACAATTTCTCTCGTTTACGATCTAGATAATATATAGGTTAGATTTCACATGCGGTACATCACACACTCGCAGTACACAATTAATGAAATTAGTTATTTAACATGATACGCTATAGCACCACACAGAAACAACCCAGAGACTGGAGCGGGTTGAACCCGGAGTTCCAGCTCCCACCCTATAGTGACCATGTGCCGCACCCATGCTGAAACCCCCAAATTATGATAACCGTGGAGCACTCGGTCACTTCTATCGCACAATACATGCTACAATCGATCCAGCACATCAACATGTTTGTACGTTTGATTTTATCTAGATAAAATTTGCAACATTGAAGGCTAGCTGAGCCCCCGGATTCACCCACAAAGGAACCACATGCCAATTCAAAGCTATGACATTATTCACAGTAAGTCTCTATACTGAGTCATTACATGGTCTTCAAATCTGATTTTAAATAAAAAGTGAGACATTTCTTCCTTCAGATGTTCTAGCAACTCATTATAGCATTTTACACTTTGGAAAATCGTGGAGTGTTTTTGCACTGCGAGCCTATGACTGGTACATTAAATTTGTGGTCACGCGCATCTGGGGAATGTATTAAAATGAACAGTCAATTTTCCGAGAGGTCAATAATGACATTTAGTATATTTGTTGACATATTAAGGTAAAATAAGGCATTCTAAGACATTTTTCATGAATAACGTTTTCGCAGTAAATGCTTAGTTTTTAAGATATTTGACTTTAAAGGTCCCATTGTATTTGTATGAGAGAAAATAAGATTTGCCATTATGACTAGCACGATATTCTTTCCCACTGTTATCTATACATATATATTTCATACGATATTAGCAAAACCAGTCCTTGCTTGCTTAACTTTAATTATTGAGAGCCACGACGAAAAAGTATTACGAGGCTTTGTTCTCGATGCCGCCCCACGGCCATAATGGCGCATCTTAAATTCTATCACAAGAAACAATGGCAACTTTAAACTCAAATGCCTCTAAAAGTAAGCATTTGCGATGGAAACGTTGTTCTTGAAAAGTCTTAGAATGCCTTAATTCTACCTAAATATGTCAATAAAAACTAACTATTTAAGCTACGCACATTAGGTTTTTTGTCCCAATCGAACACGCATTAAGTTAGATAGCAGGGTGCTCATCATACATCCAATCAGCTCAATTATTTATAATACATTGGAATTGTGTGAGTACTGTGTAAGTGCATCGTCAAGGGTATGAGAACATATAGAAAACTTTATATGATTTTATTGGACCTACAGTTCCTCAACATTTTTTTTAATCTAGTTCACCGTAAGTGTAATGTGCCACCAATTTCCTGTCTCTACTGATCGGTTACAGGTCAATTCGGACCTCTGGACGACTCAAACCCCCAACTCAGACCCTTATAAAATCAGACCTCACCGACTCAGTCAGACCCACCCAATCAGACCCCGGCCAACTCAGACCCCGGCCACCTCAGACCCCCGGACAATTCAGACCCCTGCCCAACTCAAACCACCGGACAACTCAGACCCCCGGACAATTCAAACCCCCGGACAACTTAGACCCCTGCCCAACTCAGACCCCCGAACAACTCAGGCCCCCGGACAACTCAGACCCCTGCCCAACTCAGACCCCCGGACAACTCAGACCCCTGCCCAACTCAGACCCCCGGACAACGCAGACCCCTGCCCAATTCAGACCCCCGTACAACTCAGGCCCCCGGACAACTCAGACCCCTGCCCAACTCAGACCCACGGATAACTCAGACCCCTGCCCAACTCAGACCCCTTCCCAACTCAAACCCCTACCCAACTCAGACCCCTGCCCAACTCAGACCTACGGACAACTCAGACCTACGAACAACTCAGACCCCTGCCCAACTCAGACCCCCGGACAACGCAGACCCCTACCCAATTCAGACCCCCGGACAACTCAGACCCCTGCCCAACTCAGACCCCCGGACAACTCAGACCCCTGCCCAATTCAGACCCCCGGACAACTCAGACCCCCGGACAACTCATACCCCCGGACAACTCAGACACCCGAACAACTCAGGCCCCTGCCCAACTCAGACCCCCGGACAACTCAGACCCCCGCCCAACTCAGACCCCCGGACAACTCAAGACCCCTGCCCAACTCAGACCCCCGAACAACTCAGGCCCCCGGACAACTCAGACCCCTGCCCAACTCAGACCCCTGCCCAACTCAGACCCTCCGAT
>LQNS02276929.1:8495408-8531958 GCA_001587735.2 Parhyale hawaiensis | reverse complement strand
CCCTGACAACTCAGACCCCTGCCCAATTTAGACCCCCGGACAACTCATACCCCGGACAACTCAGACCTCTGCCCAACTCAGACCCCCGGACAAGTCAGAACCCTGCCCGACTCAGACACCCGGACAACTAAGACCCCCGAACAACTCAGGCCCCTGCCCAACTCAGACCCCCGGACAACTCAGACCCCTGCCCAACTCAGATCCCCGGACAACTCAGACGTACCCCTGCCCAACTCAGATCCCCGGACAACTCAAACCCCTGCCCAACTCAGACCCCGGACAAGTCAGACCACTGCCCAACTCAGACCCCCGGACAAGTCAGACACCTGATAAAATAAGATACAATATCAATATTTTTTCATAAAATATTATCAACTATCAATCACCAGATGAGTGTTCCCAATGATATATATAAATCAATTAACTAATTCCTGGGTTTCTTTGTTCATAATTTCTCCGTGCGTTGTTAGGATGGTAATCTACTGAAAACGATAAACTTTTGAAAAATTCCATGCTGTAGGCTCAAGTTGTAGTGCCAAGATTTTCAAACAATAACCGCGGTTTTTTGTGAGCTCTAGAGTCACAATCACACCCCACAGTCTCTTTTATCCAGAAACATAAGCACGCCATAGTGATACACAAAATTATCCACATACGCTACACTTATTATATAGGGGCGAAGTTACGGGACTATGGGTACATACTATATTTCACTAATGCTTTTCCTAGGATTCTCCACAGATTAAACGCATTGATCAAAACATTTTGGAAAACGTATAGGAGAAATTACATTAAAAACACACAGTTTTTTTCATTTCAAATTATTTGAAGTTGAGGTGTGTCTCTGATGTGATATGTGATTGTTGTATCTAGTTATGGTATAGTGAAAAAGCAGTATGAGATAACACCGTATTTGTGCGTTCACGTTGCAGTCTATCACTCATTTGTACCATATTTAAAACAAATATTGACGTGGCTGGGGGCAAATGTTCTTGTTTCATTTCTGTCTGTCGTTGCCAGTTAGAATACTTTGAGCTTTAATTAACTTGCATAATTTCTTTTAGTCTGTTGTAAGTTTACATGACTCGACCTTCATTTCAGCTCTATACGGCTTTGCTGCCGATCACAATAACCAATTAATAATGTTTTTCTTTGTGTATTGACGCTGCATTTTAAAGATTTTTTTATTATTATATCTGCGTATACGATGTAACCCTCAGTAGCGTACGCAGTACACAAAAGGGTCCAAATTCTGTGTACTGTGGTAGCGTACGACAGTTTGTTCCATACTTGCCAAGTTTCGAGTTGAACTTCCCAGAAACGATTCTTTTTTTCATAAATAAAGATAATGATAGTGATACACTATCACTTGGTTTGTATACGTTGTATACGTTGGGAAACTATTTGATGCATGAACAATTAAAAAAAAATTGTTGCTATACTTGCACCGTACATGTCCTAATATCTCTAGTGTACGCTTTATTTTCAGAGTGTGCTCATTATCAGGGGTCTGAGTTGGCCGGGGTCTGAGCTGTCCGAGAGTCCGAGTTGGGCAGGGGTCTGAGTTGTCCAGGGGTGTGAGTTGTCCGGGAGTCTGAGTTAGGCAGGGTCCTGAATTGTCCAGGCGTCTGAGTTGTCCAGGGGTCTGAGTTGGCCGGGGTCTGAGCTGTCTGAGGGTCTGAGTTGTCCAGGGGCCTGAGTTGTCCAGGGGTCTGAGCTGGGCAGGGGTCTGAGTTGGCCGGGGTCTGAGCTGTCCGAGTCCGAGGGTCTGAGTTTGGCGTGGGCCGGGGTCTGAGCTGTCCGAGGGTCTGAGTTGGGCGGGGCCTGAGTTGTCCAGGGGTCTGAGTTGTCCGGGAGTCTGAGCTGGGCAGGGGCCTGAGTTGTCCAGGGGTCAGAGTTGGGCAGGGACCTGAGTTGTCCCGGGGTCTGAGTTGCCCGGGGTCTGAGTTGGGCAGGGGTCTGAGTTGGGCAGGGGTCTCAGTTGTTCAGGGGTCTGAGTTGTCTGGGGGTCTGAGTTGGGCAGGGGTCTGAGGTGGGCAGGGGTCTGAGTTGTTCGGGGGTCTGAGTTGGGCAGGGGCCTGAGTTGTCCAGGGGTCTGAGTTGTCCGGGGGTCTGAGTTGTCCAGGGGTCTGAGTTGGGCAGGGGCATGAGTTGTCCGGAGGTCTGAGTTGGGCAGGGGTCTGAGTTGTCTGGGGGTCTGAGTTGGGCAGGGGTCTGAGTTGTCCGGGGGTCTGAGTTGTCCGGGGGTCTGAGTTGGGCAGAGGTCTGAGTTGGGCAGGGGTCTGAGTTGTCCGGGGGTCTGAATTGGGCAGGGGTCTGAGTTGGGTGGGTCTGAGTTGGTAGGGTCTGAGTTGGGGGGGTCTGAGTTGGGAGGGTTTGAGTCGGTGGGGTCTGAGTTCGCGGGGTCTGAGTTGGGAGAGTCTGCGTTGGAGTCTGAGTTATCCAGGGGTCCGAATGGACCTGTAACCCTACTGATCAGTGTCTACATACAATGGGTGTCTATGTTACAACCAATAAGCAGAACAGCGTAATGCTTAGGCAATAAGTGAGATGAATCAGCCGTTTCAGAAGAGGGTTAATTTCAGTCAAAGTGTTTAGGTTAGATAGGGTAGGTTATTTCATGGTAATTAGGGTTCAGCAAGGGTTAGGTTGTCCTAGGTTAGGTTAGATGCGGCTAGGTTATGTAAGGTTAGAAAATATAGAACTGTAAACATATGTAGCATATCAGAAAATAAAAATTGTCAAGTATTGTAGTTATGCACGCATCTCCTTTAACACTACTTTCAATTAAACAAATATGACCTGGCCTAGCCTAGCATAACTGAAAAACAAACCTATTCATTTAGCGTATCATTTATTCAATTCACTTATTGGCTAGGCATTGCGTGCAATGCTTAGTGACAGTTACTCCTTGTAACATGCGCAGAAAGTACACAGAGACCCATGTAGAACATAAATTGCTAACACAAGAGCAATTTACGCATGCTGCTCACATCTAAACAAAGTTCAATGACATCACACACCATTATGGATGCCCATTAAATATGAAAATAAACTTCAAGGCTCGTAAATTCTGAATTTATGTAGTTTTTTCAAGGTACGCTTCTGAGTACACCATCAGCAGCGATCACCCTTGGCTTCTCCCTTTGTGGCCTGTGACCGACCTGCCACGCCATTGGCTGCCTTAGACTGTACTTGCTGAAAGGTTCAGGAAAAAAATTCGCTGCCGCCAAAATCTCTTGTTCACCTGCATGGTTCAGTAATTGCGGCAATGTAAAAGGAGTTACTTCGTCACCATGCAGTCCCATCTTTACGAACTGCTACTGCGCAACCGTCCATTTTCATGAAGGACAACGCTCCTTGCCACAAAGCTGAGACAGTTTCCACATAATGAAAGAATGAACGGACTGAAGTTATGATTTTGCCACCCCAAATCACCGATCTTAAACCAATCGAAAAAGTATAGAAGATCATTAAAAACCGTGCTCAAGCCAGATATCCTAGAAATCAGGATACATTGTGGGCATTTTTGAAAGATAAGTGGAAGAAGCTAACCCCTCATTTTGTACAAAATTAAAAAGTTCCTGCAGCGAACGATGCAATGAGGTTTTACAAAACAATGGAATGTTTGCTAATTATTAATATTTTTGAAAATTTGTACGTTATTTGGGTGAAATTTATGTACAGTTCAATCATTTCTGAAGGTGTCTTTTAACTTTTACACAGTAGAAAAATGTAATATGTTCATTCTTTTTCTACTTATTTTGTTATCATATTGTATCACGATGCATACAAAATACGTACCTAGAATTTTGTTCATTTTTTAAAAATTTTAGTTTAGTATTTTAATTGTAATAAAAGTTAGAAATTAAGTATTTTACTTTTCCTTAATTTATACTCTCTACTGTATAAACCAATATAAATAGATAGATAGTACACATCCTTCATGCAAAATTCTATCACTCTATATCCAGCAGTGCATATAATCCATGTAGCCAAAAACGCTCTTTCGCATTCATTTTACGTGTTGATAGAAAAAAAGTTGCTGCAGTGGCTGTGCTCCTGACTCCCAGCAACTCTGTTCCCTCTTGCCTAACTCAGTCATTGACAACTGGCTCCGTTTTCAGAAATTTCAATCGCACTGGCTTTTTATCTCCAAATTAAAACGTGACTGACTATTAAGCATCCCCCAAGTTCAGTATTATTGTTCTTTGCTATTAGCATCTTCAAGTTCAATGGTGATTCGCTCTTTGTTATTCTCGAGTTCAATCGTTGACATCATCCCCGAATTGCGACGTTCATGTGTGATGCTTTCATGGAGAGCGCACACTACTCGAGAAATGACCTTAATATCTAACACAATTTTACATATGGCAATTTGTAACTTACACGGATATATTCGCGTACAGCGTGGTATTTAATGAACAACTATACTAACAAATGCATACTGTTTCTAATCATTCATCAGTAGGGTATAGGCTAGAAAAAATAGATCCAGCCCGTTGTTTTACAAGAGCCATTCGATACTCTAGGGCTTTTGGGTGAAGTTGGGACATGGCTTCTTCGTAAGGTGACGACACGCAGAACTAAACAGTAAAGAATTCTAGGTAGAACAACATCCTACAGTTCCTGATGATCATGCTGCAGAGTCATCCAAAGTGATAATAATAACTTGAAATCTTAAAAAAATGAGCATGAAAGCTGTACGAAGTCATGGCAATACCGAAAAGCCGAAGAAATTTTATTTGAAAACAAAAGTAACAAAAAGTGGGATACCGTCAAGTCTAATACAGTATTAGCGAAATAATACTATGTTAAGTTATTACTTCATTAACACCAAAATAATGAATTATTCGTTTGTGATTAGTTGTAATTTAGTGTATCAAGAATGGCATAGTTTCAAAAGCTTTCAGTTCATTTATTCTTCTATTTTGTCATGAAATTATTTGCAAATGCTTTGAATAAACTATGTTATTGTGTGCTCTTTCTATCACTATATAATAATTATATCTTCACTTAGGCAGCGATAATTTTCGTTCATCCAATTCTAAAAGCTTGTTAGGTAATGTTTCTATGATATTGCACAGCTCCAGGTAGAGAGAGAAATTTAAAAATTCTTAAGGCTCCCAACTATCGCTTATTTTGCAGCTCATATTCAGCTTGATTTGCAATACTCGCACTTGTTATAATCAAGAACCATAATATGAATATTTTGAGATTCTCTGTATGTGTCTGCTTTTATGCTTATTTAGCTAGCCATTTACACTAACACAGGAAGGGTCTGTGTAGTACATTAATGCAGGGCGGTTAAAATAAAAAGCAGAAACAACCAGAGAAGCACTCTAAGAGCGAATACCTCCGCCAACCAACATAATGTTAAAAAAAATTAAATTAGTCACAAGTCTAGGATTTCTTTTGGAACATCAACATCTGTTTGTCTCTCTGTTTGCAAGTAGTTCCTATGAATTTCGTGCAGCTTCGTCGAAAAAGCCCAGGGTGGAAAAAGCCCAAGGTGAAAAAGCCCAAGGTGAAAAAGCCCAAGGTGAAAAAGCCCAAGGTGAAAAAGCCCAAGGTGAAAAAGCCCAAGGTGAAAAAGCCCTGAGTGGAAAAAGCCCAGAGTGAAAAAAAAAAACAGGGTGGAAAAAGTCCAGGGTGGAACAAATCCAGGGTGGAAAAAGTAAAGGGTGGAGAAAGTCCAGGGTGGAAAAAGTCCAGGGTGGAAAAGTCGACGGTGAAAAAAGTGAGGGTGGAAAAAGTCCAGGGTGGAAAAAGTCCAGGGTGGAAAAAATCCAAGGTAGAAAAAGTCCAAGGTGGAAAAAGTCCAAGGTGGAAAAAGTCCAAGGTGGAAAAAGTCCAGGGTGGAAGAAGTCCAGGGTGGAAAAAGTCCAGGGTGGAAAGAGTCCAGGGTGGAAAAAGTCCAGGGTGGAAAAAGTCCAGGGTGGAAAAAGTCAAGGGTGGAAAAAGTCCAGGGTGGAAAAAGTTCCGGGTGGAAAAAGTCCAAGGTGGAAAAAGTCCAAGGAGGAAAAGTCTAACTTTTTTAGTTATCTTTGACAAATAAACGAAAACGTAGAGACAACTTCACAAATTAGAAGAACAGAGCTTCATCAAAATTTGGTCAGCTGTTGTTCCTCTTAACATCCTAACGATTTACCAAATTCGATAAAGATTCATTCATATCTCTGAATAATTACGGACAGTCCCAAAAATAAACAAGAGACTAACAAATAAGCACACGAATGATTACTCAAACTTGGGCATTAGTTCCTCATGGCTTTCCTAATATTTCTTGCAAATTGCATGAGATCCACTCATGACCGTTTGAGTTACGTTTCCAAGAAATAGCAGGCCGACAAACAAACGATTGAATTAATGGACCCTCAACGAAAGTTAATCATCTGTTCCAGGTACCATACCTAACAATTCCTGTAGATTTCACGAAGAGCTGCGCAAGTTATCGCAGTGACAGACAAAGCGTCAGGTGAACTATGATGAAAATATCAGCAGCTTAACTAAGGTAATTATCAAATAATCCAAAACTCAGGCATTGCTGACTATGTTGTACATGGTATTGTATATTTTATCGTCGACGAGTAATTATGTATGCCGTACCCACAAGAATGAAAACACTGATTAGAACAAAGAATAATAAAAGTCCTCTGTCGCGTGCAATACGAAAAGAAATCAAAAAAGTTTCCAGACTTCGAAGAGAATCTTCACCTGAGTGTTAGGCTCTGCTGAAATCATATAGGTGTGTTGCCCTCCCCAAGAAATATAATTTTGCTGGAATGGATCTTCTTAATTTAAGCCTAATCGTGAATTAGGTCAAGGAGTCATTTGAGCTTGGGGTGAGGCACTTAGCATTGCAGTCACTGGAAGTTGTCCACGTCAACTTTTCCGTTAGTTCGCTACCAATGTCGTACTTGCTTATAACTTTACGTTTGGATGAGGAAAAAAGAATACTTCATCTTTGCTCACATATAAATAAGAGGGTTTTGAATCATGGAAAATAGATATTATCGAAAACAAGAAGCTGAGGCGAGCATCAAATTGTTTTCACAGTTTGCTATCACCTGATGGATGTCAAATCAAACAGCTAGAGGCAGCTATCACACAGAGTGGAGTTTGGCATTATTGTTTCAGCAATCTCGCCCTAGGTGAACCTGTATTATCCTATATTTTAAGTTTATTTTTATCGTGAGGAGTCCTGTGATGAGCGGTGTACTTTGATCAAAAAATAAATGCTTCTTTGATCGCATGACTGCTACTTATCACTGCAGTGATATTTAGCCGCACGAAAGGGAGATGGTAATCATTTGACGAAGCGGAAGTAAGATCGCTCATCTCATTTGGTATTTTAAAGCAGGGTTAAGCAGGCTGCTACAGCATACCATGCATAAAAATTACCACCAGAAAAAATAACAATGTACAGGTATCAATGAATATCCCTTGCTGTCTTTTCCAAAGGCTGGATACACAAGTTTTTTATTTTTAGTAACATAGCATTGTATTGTGCGCTGGAGACTCATCACATAATATTTCATTGCTTTGTGTTGCAGATAATTTTCTCCACTCAACGTTCATTTGCATTTTTATTGTGGATATACTCTTTACCACCTAACGTTCAGTGATTTTCTACTGTGAATACGCTTCACCACTTCATGTTCGATTGTTTTCTGTCGTGATTGCACTCCACCAATTAAATTACTATTCAGTTGCTTGCTGTTGTGAATGTGTTCCACAACCTACTATTCAATTGTTTTCGGGTGTGGATGCCCTGCACCACCCAACGCTCACTTGTTTTCTGTTGTGGATACACTCCACCACCTAACGTTTAATTATTTTCTTAGATGGGTGCGCTCCACCATATAATGTTCATTGCTAGTTTCGGTTGTTTCGTAAATTTTGAAACAAAATTTTGTAACAGTAACCAAATTATCCTTTCAGATGAAAGCAACATTTTAAACCTATCATTACCAGTTTTTATAGGATTCCAAATTTATGAAGTTAAAACGATTTTTTTCACTTATTTAAAAAATTTTACCCACAGCTCAACGTATGAAGTCAACTATGACCATAAGCTCATTCTTCAATTATAAAAACGAACTGCTACTTCCACTCGCCTCCTTTGTCGTTTATTCATCTTTTTGTTGGCTTAATAAAATCCAGCGCCTTAATAAATTATGCACTAGAGTTAGGACTGTGCACTACACTTCAAAAATCAGTGTAACGTCTGACAGCAATGTTTATAAATTCTATATGACGTATTGTCAAGTAGGCACACGTTGCTTTTGATTAGCATTTTTTTTTTTTGCTTCCCGCTGTAGTGAAGCGAAAGCCAGGATGTCAAGGCAACAATAGCGTGTGTGCCCACAGTGTCTCCTCAGGGCTCATTCCCGGTTATGTCTATGTGAACCTCGGCTCAAGCGTCTGCCATTCTCTTGCCGAGTGAAGCTGTACCGTGCAGCGTACTGTTGGCTTCTATACGAGGAATCTGGTTTCTGCATTTGATCAACGAAGTCCGAGCTTTACTACTGGCGAAGGAAGGCCTTTATGGCCATTTGCAAGGAAGCAAAAAGAGTAAAAAATGGTCGATCCGAGTTGCAGGCTTACGACCTTATTTTACTCCGCATCTCAATAACGGTGTTATTCTGGCTCCCTTTACCTCGTCAGCTATTGACGTGTTGTCTCGAAAGTTCGTTGCACCCAAGCATTTTATCTATCTTATCGGTATCGTTACATTCTAGGAATTCTCCACATCGCTTAAATATTTTTTTAAAGAAGAGCAAGGCTTATAAAATCATAGGTTAGTGATAAAGCTAACTACACGTGTGCATAGAGCAGTCACCATAACGAAAGGTTTGAAACCTTATGCCTATCTACTAATAGGAAAAGTTAGCATAACGAAAGATTTGAGACCTTATGCGTATCTACTAATAGGAAAAGTTAGCATAACGAAAGAATTGAGAACGTATGCGTATCTACTAATAGGAGCAGTTAGCACAACGAAAAAATTGAGACATGCATGCGCATCTACTAAGAGGAGAGGAAAAATCGTGATTATGAGAATAGAAGCACTCATCATTTCTGGCAAAATTAAAGTGGAAATCACCTTAAATACGCGCTTCAGAAAATTTGTGAAGGGGCTACCCGTCGCAAAGCATCAGTCTGTAGATTTATAAGCCAATTTAGGAAAGGGAGAGAAGATCTACAAAACGATCAGCGAAGAGGAGGTCATCAACCTCAACTAACGAAATGCAGTGGCCTGGATGCAAAGCATACCGTTAAATTCCCATCAAAATTAGAGCAATTCAGGTTGGGATCAGGCATGGATTGACATTCGCTATGCGTATGTTATTGTAAAAATCTTGTATCCAGTAAGCTCTCTGTTCGCTGGATGTCAAAAGTAACCAGTGCTGATCAGCTGTTTCTTCCAGCTGAGATACACTGTCAATTAGCCTTTCAGTCAAAGTTGAACTTAATGAAGAGTTTTTCGCGACGACTTGTGGTAGCAGAAACCTTTATTTGTCACAGTAAGATTCAGCTGAGAAAGTAGCTTCCTACTGGTTTCCCTGGGCCTCTTAAATTCAGGGCAGAAATAGGTAAACTCAAGAACTGATGACCACCATTTTCAGAGATTCAATGTAGATACTGTAAATCCAAGACGTTTCACCTAGAATCAAATAACAACATTAGAACTCCTTGAACGGAGATATCAAAACGAGAAAAACTCCTGGATGTGATACACCGAAACTAAGGAAATTCCAGCAAATAAGAATGCGTAAGGCTCCATCTGTCATGATTTAGAACGATAGGCAACGCCATGTTGAATGAAAAGCAAAAATGTATAGCAAACTTTAGTTGGCCGCTGTATTTTCAGCAGCACACCTTCACGATTTCATGTGGTGTTTACCGATGGAAATTTTCATGAATGAAGGAGAAGTAAGCTTGCTGTAGAACTGGACATCTCCAGACTGAGACTCCTCTCGAAATTGACACAATATGCCTGTCCAAGCTTTAGGAGTTCCTCTGTATCACAAAAGTAAGTTATAAATTTGTTTCAAAGAATTTAACGATACCGTCGGCGAAAAACAATCAGGAAAATACATGGGGAAATGTTTTGTTATCATGTTAGTGCCCCGGCCTTTTTTTTTTTGAGAATATCAAAAGCTGTTCTAAAAGATTTCGTGGGAAAATATTGCCCCGCCCTCATAATAATCCTTTGCCCCAAACTCAAAGCAGGTTTTATCAGGGGCGCGTGACGTGTTCAGCAGAGGCACTGTAGCAGAGTTATATAGGCTAACGTTTTACAGTTTTAGTTTAATTTTACTCTAGGTATAAAATATTCACATAGCCGATTATACATCACAGTGAAGCAAAAAACAGAATAAAAAATAACTAATATTTGAGCTGGTGCAACGGAAATTGTTAAAGTGACTGTACATTCTACTTGTTCATATTTACCTCCGCCAAGGAGGTTATGTTTTCGTCGTGTTTGTCTGTCTGTCTTTTTGTCTGTTTGTTTGTTTGTGTGTCACCAAGATAACTCAAAAAGTTATGAACCGATTTGGATGAAATTTGCAGGGATTGTTAGCTATGTTTAGGAGCAACAGATGATTAACTTTTGGTGAAGATATGTCCATCCGTTTGTTTGTCTGCCTCATTTTTCTCGACACTCTAACTCAAAAAGTTGTAGATGGATTTTGATGAAATTAACATGAGATGTTAGGTATATAACAAAGAGTAGATGACCAAATTTTAGTAATGATTTGCTCGGAAGGATTAATTGCTTCCATAGTGTGAGCATTACATCTATTTCGCGCGACGAGAAAGTTCGTAAGACCCATCCACTCCATTTTTTTCCCACAGCGATAACTCTAGCAATATGTTCTTCGAACGTAGCATCGTCTTGCATTCTCACTCCGACGTCTCCCAAAACTGTCTTTCTCTTAATTTCATGCCCATCGCTGGTGGTATATTGCGTGGATTCAAAGAGTGGTTGATTTTTTCCGTATCTTAGCAGTTCAAATTTTGCTTCATTAAAGGACATATTATTTCTTACCGACCATTGGCAGATACTTTCCAAATCTCGTTGCACAGATAGCACGTCTTCCACAGATTGCACAGCAGCTAGTATTCGTGTATCGTNTATTCGTGTATCGTCAGCAAATGATGAAGGTACCGCATAGTTACATCCGGACCCCATGTCATTGATCATGATGAGGAAGAGAACAGGTCCAAGCACGGTGCCTTGTGGTACTCCATTGAGTACCGGCTGTCTGGATGACGCTTTGTTGTTGACAATTACACTTTGCGTTCTGTTTGACAGGAATGCTTCAAGCCACCGAAGGCATTTTCCACGGATACCAATGCGGGAAAGTTTCAACAATAGGATTCCGTGGCATAGCAGAGCCAGGATCAGAAAAAATATAGATCGTCACGCCCAGCTCTGTTTGGATCAATTCATATGTCCCACTTGTGCGGGTAAAAGTTTGCACACAGTCCCTAACTTTTTTCTTCAGGTATTCATGTGTGGGTTAGATCAGCTTAATATTATAACCATTCACCATCGCGCCATGAGGCCTAATTAGCTCATTATCACCCGCGAACGAAGTGAGAGAGGTGATAATGTTTTCGTTAAAGATTTAAGTATATTTCTAGATTTGTCTGTCCACCCAATAAGTGGTCGAAGGAGCTGAGCAATGTTCATAATTTTTTGCAGGGAGTCTGGTGGGTTGCCCTCTATGTGACCCATGCCAAAAAACTGGGAATAACTGGCCATAAAAAATGACGGCAATGAAATTTGCTCCCCACACAAAAACAGGTAGAAGGAGATGGGCTATATTCATGATTTCTTGTAGGGAGTCTGGTGGGCTGTCCTCAATGTGACCCATGCCAGTGAAATAAGGATTAGATCGCCATCAAAAATGACGGCGATGATATTTGCTCTATACCCAAAACCAGGTAGAAGGAGATGTAGAGAGTCTGGTGGGCTGTGCTCGATGTGACCCATGCCAGAAAAACCAGGATTAGATCACCATCAAAAATGACGGCTCTGATATTTGCTCCCACCATGGGTGATGGTGTTGCGCCACGGGGAGTTCTAGTTATTCCTATTATCATTTTCTCCTTACCGTTGGTGAGCCACGCTATCCCTATCCCTTACAGTAATCGAGGATTAATTGCATTGGTGCAGAAACTCCTCTAAAATTAATTCTTCTAATAAAGTGAAAACCATAACACAGCTGTTAACTCTGCCGCTAATTCCCGTAATTCACTTTAACCATGAGGTAATAAAAACAACAACTGGGCGTGAACTAAGTAAACACAGAAGCGTTATCACGTGAAGCCATCATGGTAATATCATGAAAGCATGGATCCGCACCGCTGATTGGTCCCAGCAAGCGCACAGGTATTTGAATAATTCGTGATTGGTGCGTGGTGTCCAAATGTGAAGTGATAAGACAGTGGGGGGGCGGAGCGTCAAATATCAGTGCTGATAAGAGATATGCGCGCGCTATTGCAGGGTGACCTGAAGTTATTGCGCGGCAATACATTTCACAGAGAACAGATTGTTAATTGCATATAAATAGGCTTGAAGTGATACTAATCAAATATAATTCGTTTTATTGGAATATTTTAGTTCGTATACGTGCAGTACTGTATAAACACTAGTTAACTTGACACCACAGAGGGTATGTTTTCAAACTTGCCGAGTAACATAAAACAAATACAGCGCAGTTTATTAAACTGAAAATATTCTAAATAATATGCACGGTTTTCTATCTTTTCTTTCATTTGTAATGTAACACGAATAAAAAATTACTTCTTCTGAAGCAAAGACCTGCAGCCCAAACTTTGTACGTTTCTTGTGTCCATTTGCAGGTGACGCTCCTCGAGCGAATGCCCTGAGTATTACCTTGGGCGTAAAACAATAATCTATTCGATTGGCACACTTCTTCCAGATAATCTAATCCGACTCATTGTGTCATATTCTATTCCTTAAAAATTCGGGCTTGCGATTGGTCATTGAATTGAGAAAATTAATCCAGTAAAGAAATAGTGTGTGATCGGTAGCCTTATGCCAGGAACACATATGCATATCTAATCCCAACTCACTGCTTGGATGTGCAGCATGCGGGCCGTTTCGATGCATACTTAAAATCGGTAGCATAGATACCGTAACTTAAAAATGACGACCAAGTCCTTGCATCAAGTTGTTTGTGCAAATGCCTAATTGTGTTCCCAGCATTAGGTATAGTCAATGTTTTATACGCAGTTAAAACTCGATTCATTGGGACATGTTGGAAACCCAGGGTCCGAATTTTAGAGGATCCCGTACTCACCCTTAGATCTACAGCGGATAGCAGTTGCGGCTCAAGAGCAGTACCGAGTTGTTTTTATCCGTTGCAGAGAAAGCTTCTTAAAATACGCATCAATAACAGAGCAAACTGAAAAATAAAGAAAAAATGACGCATTATCAGTTTTTTTTACTCAAACGTAAGTGTCGCCACATGATTAGTATTCACCTATATGCACCTGAGCACATTTTGTAATTCTACTCATCTACTAAAGCTAATCACAAATCTCCAAAAGGCCCATGTCCATTAGCGCATGCTAGCACATGCCCTAGTTTATGACTGAGAATTTCTAAATTTTTCTTAAATGGCTTGCACTCCGCAACTGATGTTACAAGGAGTAAAATGGCCTCAAAAACAGCACGTCTCCATCATCTCATTACTCCCTGAAAAAACATCCTCAGGACCTTAAAAAGAACAAACTTCTTTGGAACAATATTTTCTCCAAGCCACTTTCAAGTCTTGTCAGCACGAGTTAATTCTCTAAACCTTATCAAACTTTCATAGTGACCCCTCAAAGGATTTCTGAGCATTACAACTGCATAGAAGTATTTCTGAGGTAACACAAGCAACGTCACTCTTAAGCAACACTGTTCGTTTGTAGAATATTAAGTAGCTGTACTTCATTCCACTGCGCCACAGTTTTCTTACGAAAGATTTGCATTATGAACTTATTGCATTTACATAGGTAATTCAGTCCGCAACACTTCTTTAGAAAAAAAATATTCTGATTCATCCCGTTAGTTGAGTCCGACCTCGTTTTTTCCCTTGACGCACAAGAGAATACATATGTATAAATATTAATGCATTTATACCACTGCAATATCAAGGCACCCGTTAAAAAAATTGACCGAGCTTTTTGAGCAGAAGATAGGAGGGCAGAAATGCGCACTTTGTAATATTAAAGAAATCACTTTTGAGCTTTCTATATTCATTCTATATTCTTTTCCGTTTATGACCGATTTCTTCTATTCATTCTGTCTTTTCCTTATGAAAATTCGATCAATTTTTGAAATTGCCGAAACTCTTTCATTTATAAATTCTTTTTTCTGGCAATATTGCATGAATGACGAGAAGCACAAAAGCCAAATCCAATTCAATTTTGAAATCATTTATGAAGCGGAGGTCGTGACATTGTTATTTATCCAATCCTGCAGTAGTTTTGGTCTGTCTCTTCATCAGAGTCTTAAAGCTAGCACCATATTGCAAATATACGAGGTGGTACGAATTCATCAGTACATAATATTACACTATCAGAGCACTAAGTCAGAAAGGATGTACGATGTACCTTTGGCGGCGTTGTGTCATACTGGCTAGGCTTCCCGAGTTATACAGACATTCCAGGAGCAGATATCACTTCTTATATTTGTACGTATATTTTGGTTAGCAATCTCCAATACGGGGAAACGCCCTGGTTTGGGTTAAAAGAACATAACAGTAAATATGGAATTCGCACGTTGAAAGAACTTTTGTCCCTGCCCTTTGTGAAATGAAGAAAGAGTTGAAGAATTATGAAAGAAAGAACAGCAGAAAGAAGAGCACTCTAGCACATACTAACAGAATTCAGAAGCTCTGTCAAGAAAATGTTCCTAGGCCCTCGCATAAGCTAATAATGGGCTCTGTTTCCTCTCAGTGTTAATCCCCTGATCTTTGGCCTTGGATTCATCCCATGCCACTACTGGTAATAAATTTATGAAGCTGTTCCTGAAAGAAGCATAGGGTGGAATTCAAAATGAGCACTAATCCTAAAGTAAAAGTAAAAGACGTCTTCTCCCATCTTCAGACACTAAAAAGTTAGATGTAAATTTTAAAAAGGGAACAAATTTCTTACAAAAAATTGATAAATTAATTCTGCTACTCTAATGGGGACAGATGTTTTAGGTGCGGGTGTAAAACGCGAATGACCGGGGCAGGTTCGAAGAGGCCAAACGTGAATGTTTGTACAGTCGGGCAATTTGGAGGAAGCAGCCGAGTACAGTCAAAGATCGGAGGGATCACAGCTAGTGCAGTTGAACGAGATAAATGCTTGTACATTCGGGCGATTAGGAAGAAGCAGCCGGATACAGTTGTTGTTGTTGTTGTAGTTACGCAAGAGGAGGCTACGGAGGGGGTCGAGCAAGTGGCGAAAGGTATGAAAAGGAAGGAAGAGAGCACAGGGAGTGAAGTACAGATAAAGGATTGTCCCATAGAGAGGGGGGAAGGAGTAGGGTGAGATGAGCAGGGCATTTGAATAGGTGGTTCACAGTGTGAGGGCTTCTGTGGCATTCGGAGGAAGAGTGTGAGTCTGCTTGTCTGACCCTGTGGCGGTAAGACATCAGGGCAGAGGGCGAGATCTCCGGTGGATCGGCGCCCAAAACCCTCCTTACAGGGAGACGGTCCAGTGAAGCTCGCACGACAGACTGATGAAGGAAGGAAATGACTGCACGGTACTCTTCAGATGGCATGGTATTATCTATTAGCAAGTGGTTGACGTCAGAGTGGAATCTGGTTGCCAGGTTTTGGAGGATGGATCGACGACCGGCCTGTGCAGTGACGACAGAGTGGGCTGGGTGCTCGGGACGAAGGGCGGAGATGAGGTATTGACGGCACTGAAAGCAGAGATTGGTCGACCCTTAGGAATTTGGACTTTGAATGAAGATGATCGATGGATGTCATACGAAAGCAACCGGTCGCAGAACGGAGAGCGGCGTTTTGAACTGCTTGAACAGTTTCTGAATCGCGGATTGGCGAGCTCCAGGATACCGGACAGGGGCCGCATAGGTGAAGAAGGGTCGGATAAATGCCTTATACGTAAAAAGCAGGGTCTCCTTGCACTGCCCCAACGTGTGCCAGCTAGGGCTTGAGCAACCTAAGGCGGTTGGAGGCTCGGGCAGCGATAGAAGTGATGTGGGGTGTAAAAGTAAAGTGGGTGTCGAAAGTGACGCCGAGGATCTTGGGCGGCGCTCCAGAGGTAGGGCAGTGTTGTTAACAATGATTCGAGGGTCAAGTCCAGACTGATGGGTTCGGTCGTCCATAGTGTTGAGTTGGACTTAGAGGTTGAGATGGTGAGGCCCTTGGCAGCTGCCCAGTTACTGATCAAGTCAGAGTGATCTGATAGAGCGGCTGCAGCGGTGAGAGGTGGCGATGGGACGCCACGACAGTGAAGTCGTCGGCGTATGAGGTCACAAGGGGACGACAGAACTGGTCCCGAGGTATGGGGAAATCCCAGACGTAGAGGTTGAAATGGGAAGGTGAGACAACAGTCAATGAGCTGAGGGATCGGGGCTGGTACAGTTGGACGCTCACGTTTAACGTTAGTCTAAGTTTGTTCACTGTATCCCAGAAACTTCTGTCACCACCCTTTAGAATTGCTGCACAGTGCTCGCCATAGGCCTAATGTTCCTTTTTCTTTGAAAATTATATTTCCTGTGTACCAACCAATAACTACCACAATATTCAATAAGTACGGACCACACGGCATCTCAATTTTTAGAAAATACGAGAAGTTCTCCAAGAAACTAGAAAAGTCAAAACTAGACCTTCACTTCCTTTGTTGCTGCAAAGCTTACCAAATCATTCTAAAATTTCTCAGTTTCGTTTATACAGGCAGTGGCATCAAATCATGGCAATTGAAACTCCTAGACCTCGAAATTCAAACCGAACAGAGCAATATTACCAAACATGCATATTCAGCTAACTACTGTCTGTCGCAAATAAAAAATAGTTTTTCATTCCTTGATCGTCTAAGTTTGGTACATTTTGTGCAACGTAACAATAAAATATTCACAGATACAGTGAAAACAATTCACAGCAGAAAATTAAACACATTGGGCGCATTACCTAACCTAACCTCCTGCAACCCCGACAACGTCATCTTTAACTACTCTAGTGTAACCCTTCAGCCACGCCTTAAATTTCTGTTGTCATTCAGTCTGGAATTTTGTCTGCCCATATTCAAACCTACCCTTTAAAGACATTTTATAACCTTTGGGAATCCAGCCGACAGACTGAAATCCCAACAACTCAGCCCTATATTTTCGTTCGCTAATGTAAAAAACAAAATTAGGGAAACTTGCAATAGCCTATACAATTCACACACTAAGCTAAAACCATTTTCTCCTATATTTTCAAAAATCTGACCTGTCTCTTTTATCAAATTTTAGCAAGGATAATCCTATTGTAATTTTCAGACCGGACAAAGGTAGGGGAATCGCTATATTGAATAGGAATGAATACGATTAACAGATGAATAAATTTTATCTGACACAGCCAAGTTCACCCTCTATATATGGAAATCATACCGATCCTTTTAAGCTTACTCTCCAATTCATATATAAAATCCATAGATTTCTAAATAAATTACTAGACCAAGACATAATCTCTAAATCTACCTACTGCTCCTTTTTACAACTCTGGTGCTTCACCCGGCACTATGTACGACCTCTCAAAAGTGCATAAAACCAATGTCCCTTTACTACCAATATTCGCCGCGTACTATGCCCCATCCTACCCGGTAGCCGAATTCCTTGTTCTGTTACTCGAACCTTTTACAACTAATCAATATACCTTACCCAATTTCTACGAATTTAAAGAGTGTATTAGAAAGCTTCAATTGCCGCCCAAAGCGTACTTATCCAGTTTCTACATCACTGCCTTGTTCACTAATATACCCCTGGACGAAACAATAGATATAATATGCGGCAAAATCTTTGGTAACACAGATTCCTTTCACAAACTAGACCAACCCACTTTCAAAAATCTTCTCAAAATGGCTATCGAAGATTCTTTTTTATTTCCAACAATAGGCTTTACAAACAAATCGATGAAGTCTCCGTGGGCCCCCCGCTCGGTCCATGTAATCAAGAAGCAAAGTGGCTTTACGACTAATTTCAAACCGATTCACTCTAAACGCTCTGTAGACGACGCTTTCCTCATCTTCAAGGACCCAGCTGATTCTGACTTATTTCTAGAATAATAAAAAGTAAACATCCCAAAAAAACGTTCACTGCCGAGAACCAGTCAAATGATTCTATAGCCATTTTAGATACCCTAGTTACAAATCAGGACTAAACTCTGACCATCAGAGTTTACAGGAAGCCAACTTTCTCAGGCCTTGGAACTAGCTTTTTCAGTCACTGCTATGATCAGTTCAAAATAAATGCCATCAAAACTTTGCATATCACTTATCTTCTTCCTACCTAGCATTTTCACAGGAAATAGACTTTCTTCGAACATTCTTCAAGAATAACGGTTATCCCCATCACCATTTAGATCATTACTGCGCGCTGTTTATGGACAAACTATTTGATCCCGGCATTGCTGAACCTACTGTTCGCAAATTAGATTTTTTCGCTCACTTGCATGCTACAGCAAAACCACCGTTAGTGCAGTCAACTCTTTAAGAACTTACCTCTTCGAAGCTTACCCGCTAATAAATTTTAGGTTTTCTTACGAAAATACGTTTATCTTCGGCTCGTTTTTAAGTTCAAAGACAAATCTCTCACACCTTTTCTGTCCAGTGTTGTCTATAAATTTCAGTGCAGTAGCTGCATTGCATCGTACGTTGGCAGCACTGGACAACATTACCAAGCCTCCGTTTTTGATCAACTTTTAGGTATATCTAGTAGAACAGTCTTATCGCTTGCCAAACCCACCCATTCAGCACCCCGTCTTCATGCCGAATTAAACAATCATCCCATCAGCAGGAAAGACTTCTCAATTATAGACTTTTTTAACTCAATAGAACTAACAACTTTAGAATCTCTCAGCATCCATAAAACAAAACCCAGCCTCAATACTATGACCGCAACTGTACCTCTCATCACGGTGCATAGCTGTTTGTTTTTTTTTTTTCTTCCAACTGTACCAGCCCCGATCCCTCCGCTCATTGACTGTACCCGGCTGCTGCTTCCTAATCGCCCGACTGTACAAGCATTTTTCTCCTTCATCTGCAATAACTGTGATCCCTCCGCTCTTTGACTGTACTCGGCTGCCTCCTCCTAATTGCCCGACAGTACAAGCATGCACGTTAGGCCTCTCCAAACCTGCTCCAGTCATTCGCGTTTTACACCTCGCACCGTAAACATCTTTCTCCATTAGAGTAGCAGAACTAAATTATCCCTTTTTGAAATAAATTTGTTCCCTTTTTCAGAATCAACACCTAACTTCTTTGTGTCTAAAGATGAGAGAAGACGTCCCAAAACGTCATAATTTTACATCAGGATTAGTCTACCTTTTATTTAATATTCAAAATGACCAGCTACATGAGTCGATAGAAGGCTGCAGAGTAAGATGGTACAAGAGAGTGTATTGCAAAAGGGGCCCAAACACTGTTTTGTGCGACATGTTTTAATGTTACAACTAGAGAGCACTCAGAGAGTGCATTCTTCCGCCAAGCAAAGCAACGGTAACAAAAAATTCAAATTGGTTCAGAAACCATCATTTTCGTTATGTCAACACCAAAATATAATCATTTATGCCTTTCGATGGCATTAACAGTTTCAATAATTTTCGTGAAGATCCGTTCAATAACTTTTTGAGTTATGCTACTAACAAACACTCTGCCAAATATTTATAAGTCAAACACACAAACGGACCTGCCGATCATCACCAAGTTTCAATCATCTATGTTTTTCAGCACTAATAACAAATCCTGTAAATTTCATAAAGATCCATCCTTAACTTTTGAGTTATGGTACAAACAAGCATAAAATTAAACGCAACGACAAACGAACGAACAGATCATCATAATAATTTGGTCATTTGCTCTTCGTAATATACCCAACAACTCATGTAAATAGTATGAAAAAACAGTCTTTAACTTTTTAAATCATTGTTCTAAGAAAAAAATAGGCAGACAAACAAACAGATGAAGCGATTTTCACCAAAAGTTGACCATCTGTTACTGTTAACATGCCTAATAATACCTGAATATTATGTAAGGGTCCGTTCATAACTTTTTTGAGTAATCTTGGTGACAGACAAAAAGTCAAACAGATAGACAGACGGACAGCCAAACAAACATGACAAAAACTTAACCTCCTTGGAGGAGGAAATTAATATTCCTTTATTGCTCTTTTCTATTACTGATGCAGTAACAAGTTATTTGCCCAAGGTTGTAAATTATCAAATATATCAATTAGGAAATATCTGAAATGTTAAATGATTATAATATAATTGGTGCAAAGGACTTTTGTTGGACCTCATAGCAGCATATATATACAGTATATATGATTATTATTTTTATCTGAAATGATTTAAAAATTTTAAGCAAAAGATATTTGCAAAATATCTCATATATTCTACACAGGAGGCACAAAGTGCATCATTCTCTAAAGGGTTTTGTATGGCTATGCTTTGTGCCATTGTAAGTAATTCCGACTAAATTAACAATTATTTTGCTATTCGATCGTGAAGCCCCCATGGCAGTTTTCATACTGTACACCCACTGCTGAGTAATGATAATTGAGCGCATTACTCTCGGACTGATAAAGAGAGCTCCTTAGTTAAGATTTGCTCGTATCACGTGAAGGTGACAGGTATATGATTAGGCACTTCAGACTTAATGAGTATTACGATTAATGCGATGCGTATTTTTCAGAGGAGCGGAAGACTGTGCGTCTGTAGACGAAAGTATAGAGCACTGTTTGGGTTCTGTACTTTCGTGTACTGTTCAATATCTCGCTTGAAAACTAATACTAAAAGTTTGGCCATTCAATTTTCAAGTTTACGGGGCCCCCAAATTGACTGAAGTTGAGCTTTAGTAAGAAATTTCTTTGATTTTCTCATTAAAAAAATACTTCACACTTATCGTAATAACTGAACTACGTACTGTCTTCACTCTTAATACTGTAGATATAAAACTTCTCAAACGTCTGAACTGGCTGCTGCGGATAGCATCAGACTTACTGATCGTAGTAGCACGTGCAGTTATCTACGTAGAACGATAACGAAATGTTTTCCAAACTTTCGGACTAGTGAATGCAATGTTTGCAGAATTTCCAAAGAGAAAAGCAATGCACTGATTTTTAAAAGTTACATGGTCATGGAATTATTTACATGGCAGAAGAGTCCGTTCAAAAAGAGATTTGTATCGTGAATTCTTCTCGCAGAAATCTGATAAAAATTTGCAACGTTCCTTAATGATGGCTGGAGTGAAGAAACGCCTTACA
This sequence comes from Parhyale hawaiensis, assembly GCA_001587735.2. Lineage (NCBI taxonomy): Eukaryota > Metazoa > Arthropoda > Malacostraca > Amphipoda > Hyalidae > Parhyale > Parhyale hawaiensis. The sequence goes on along the minus strand of LQNS02276929.1, from coordinate 8,510,453 downwards.
GAAAGTGCTCCTTAGAGATTCCATTCATTTTATTGCATGAAGTTTAATTATTTGTGTTCAAAGCGATTGCTTGCAGAAGCTCTTAATTCATGCGCCATTCCCTAATAAGTCAAGTAATATTTTTTCACGTTATTGCTTCTAGTTGTTATGGTCACAATCTAGCGAATTTGATACTTTAACTGTTCAGGATCTCCCTGATGAGCGCGTAATAATTTGAATTTTACTTTATTTTTAAACTTACGTATCAGTTATTTTAATTTAATTTAGATTAGTATAAATTGAACTCAATATTCCAATTTGATGATGTAAAGCCATTCTTGTGTTTTCGTAAGTTCTCTACGTAAGGACGAGTTCACACGTCCCTCGTCGTAACACGTTCAATCACGAAAATGAACACGAGCTGTGCGTCAACTTTTTCTGTCTCTGTCCATTCGTATAAGTGTCCTTCATTCGAACAAGTGAGACCTCGAGTTCAGCTATGATATCGTTTCTTTACATTTTTGCTTATACTTCGGGTCGGTTTGAAGTCAGATTCGTATCCCATATATAATCTTCTAGCCTGATTTTGATAGGAACAGCGTATTTCCAAAATATTTATAGTCTGATAAACCGATAGAAGATAAATCAGCATAGAACATGGAAGATATCTTTGGATGGAGTCCGTGTTCTCACTACGTTTTCTATATTTTTTGTCTTAAATGGAAGTACAGCGATTCTGATCATTAAAGTGACGATAAAAAAAGCATTTTTGTTGACGCTATAAACGCTATAGAGGATAAATTCAGCCTCTATAGGAACTGTTTACTGAGCTTGAATGATACAGCGTGTTCAAAAAAGGGACATGCTTCATCCTTCAGTCTCCCGCGATTGCTGCAGCTGCTTAAATCTAATCAACGAGCCGAGTCCATCAGTTGATTAAACGCGTTATGATGAAGGACGTGTGAACACGGCCTAAGTAAATAAACTGATTAATGCCAATTCTTGTCTGACTTTTTCTAGCTTGGTATTTCAACACTGACGAAAAATTAAAATAAATAATACATGAACTCCATAAAAAAATTAGGATATTGAAGTTCAAAGTTTCTGCTAAGCACCTTCAGACGTGACGATGATAAACGCAAATGTTTACATTTATCATTGTAAGTTTTGTTGGAATTAAACAAGTGCTAATGAAATGCAACAAGTTACAGCGGACTAAACGTTTGCATCTGCTCGACATTACATCAGTTTCTTAAGTGCGTTACTCCACTTACAGCTTTGTTTCGAATGAGGCATAGCTTCGGAACGTCAGATCATCGAAGCCAGCGTGCTTAAACTCTATTACTTTGTTCTCTCATATAGGGTCACATAAAAAGTTCATAGCAAGATCTGGCCTGCAGCGTGCGATGTTATCGAATGACATCGCCTGGAAGTCAGTCTTATCAAATGCAGACGGCCCAAAGTCTATTTCATTATGCTTCGTCCACTCGAAATCGTTGCTATCAGGCTTTGACTGCTCAAAATTTCTGCTTTCGAGTTTCAACTTCTCACAATAGATATTAATTATGACGGTGCCACTACTCACTATGGAGATTATCAGGCGTCACCTACTCAAAAATTTTACTTAAAAGAATAGCATATTAAATCTAGATCCAAAATCTCCGACACAGAAAGAAAAACATCGGCGTTTGCAGCGATATTTGGCCAGAAATCAACTTTAGCATGCGATACTGTTTAGCAACGCCTACTCAAACAAAATATTATCGAGAAATGAATGTCACCTACTCGAAGTATTCGGTGAACGGGACGTCGTGCCAGAACTTTATTCACTTTCCCCCGAACAAACTGACCGAGGAACTTCGGAGCGAGAAATGACCAGTACCGTGCGGCCTTTTCACGGTCGCTACAACGCGACGGTGTGGCGCAACGGCACCGTCGCGCTGTCGTGCCCAGCCACTCGTGACTGCCGTGGTGATTTGGGGCCAAAAAATAGGGAAACTGTCGAGCGGGCGAGACACGAAAGTGATAGTTACGCCCGACAACCACAGCAGGAGGCATGGTAGTGACTTGCTTAGTTAGTGAAAACTTCTTGTTTCTGTGTTTGTATTCGCAGTCAGTGAGAACATAACGCGCTTGTGGCATTGTAGCTACAATAGGAGCATGTCAGTAACATGTTCTATGCGTGACATCGTCGAGTTTTTATCTTTTTTCGGTTTACCCCTATGCGTCAGTATTGTCATAGCTGGACTATATTGTTGACTTGCTCTGCACAGAAAAAACATGTTTTCTATCTATCTTTATCAGTAATTCACTATGTTTTTGCCTCAGCAATAGCACAGCTGGGAAGGCAAGTTAGTGACTTTTTCTGTAATGTAGATCATGTTTGGACCCCTGTTAGTTCAGACATGAGACATCTCTTATCAGTACAAGAGAGAACATGAGATGTCCGTGTCTCTATATTCTTGACGGTATAGCTGAAATATGTCAGTGACATGTTCTATTAGTGAGAATATGTCACTACCTATGTCATCGCTAGCATGGCTAAAGCATGTTACAGACATGTTTTATGAATGCAAATATGCTTTTTTTCAGTACGTTGTGAGCATTCCATGTTTCTGGAATAAATATTAGTGAAGGAAGATTTAAACAGAATTAGATAAAACAACGTTTCAGCTATTTTTACGCTGATCGAAGATGAAATCAATTGGACAAAATACGCTACAATGCTCTCATTAAACAGCAACAGTAATAAAACTACTGCAATTCAGCATAGCTGAATTTGATAAAGAACAACGGTAATGAAATTGCAACCGTTTTTAAATATCAGCAGAATCTGATACAGAATTGAGTATTATTCTGCAATAATCGGGTACGAAGCATACCGGTAGCAGATTTCACCACGATTCTCAGTTGCCAGAAGCATGAGCAAGAACTACTCGTAAGTGGTGAGTAAACTCTTTTTCTTTCCGGGTACGTAGCAGAAACTGGATCTGGAACGGTGGGAATTCCCTCATCTCATTCCCAGCTCTGATCGGTGGCTCCAAGTTCCATTGCGTCTGTAGGCAACAGTAATCGTGGTGCTCCATCTAATTCCTCCGTCACTGAATACAACTTTTGGTTTCTGTAGAAATTACATTATGCAAGATCTCCAACGACTTCACATGATAGACAAGTTGAGCAGTTAGCTATATGTGTGAGAGAAATATTAAATAAGTTTTTGCGGAAACATGATACCACCAGTAATGATAAAATTCATGCAGAATGTGAAAAATAATTACAATTACTAAAAATAATCGGAACAAAATATTTAAAATAATGTCAGCAAATTGCTGAAAATAACGGAGGCAAAAATGTTAATAATAAGGGAAGGAGGCAAAATACAAAAAAAAAAATCCGTAAATTTATGGTTGCTCCGTATTTTCTACAGAATATGGTCTTTGACTTCTCCAGTTTACACTGTAACAGTGTCCGCCAATATTCCCAGACGAGAAGTCAGTAATTTGACGGTATCATGTAGCAAAATTTTTCAAATATAGCGGAAAAAATTTACAACAACAATAACGTACAACAAATCTTTCGTGATACACATATTTCGAGTCCTCACGGACACCCACAGCCACACTTACCACTCAAAAATCTGAGAAGATTTGGATTCCGAAAATACATTACATATTGTTCCCCCCGTAGCGCCGATACGCAAGTAGCGATTCAGAACAATGTCGTCATTACAGCACCGCGCTCGTTTCGCTCCAGCTGTATCAACTATTATAATAATCATTCATTACAGCGCGGCTCATCACACAGATGGCAACATAGATGCCATTCCCCCCAATTACTGAGAAACGAAGAAGATTTCACTTTAAAGACAGGTTTTTATTATAGAACAAGCCCTGGAAAAACAAAATGCATCGAGCAGATAGATTCTTTGTGTATTATTAATATTACGCCACAAAACTGTAAATGTATCAAGGAAATCAGTCGACCACGCGCATGTTTCCGTTCTAGCCAAAGCTGCTCAGATCACCTTGCCTGATTTCACCATTGACTAAACGTGACACTACCCGAAAATTTCTAATGAAAAAAAAAAAACAGGCCTTGCCTCCCTAACCTACCCGACCTAGAACCCGAATATTTACTAATTTACCCGAAGTTAGTTCAGGTTATACCCGAAATTTGGGCCTAAAGTGCGAAAAACGGACAAAACTTGTCCGCACGTCGATTTTAGGCGATGGTGATGTCACCTTTGGTGTTTCAATCTCCGCCCGATTTTCCTTCTTTGGCAAACGGTACGGCGAACGCCTCTTGCAACCCCTCTACTCTTCCAAGAACCCGTTTTTTTTGGTTCTTAAAGTTACAGTTTTTATCGGCTCAGGATCTGGCTTCTTTAAGCACTTCACCCTAAGGTACTAAACTAAATATCTCGCTTTGGCGTAGCTTAGGTACAGAATTGCATATGACGTCAATAAAAGTTAAACATTCGGTGATGCAAAGTAAGGTTGGCTTCTCTCAGGGTGGAGAAGGCAGTATATGTATTTGTCATACTTTTATCATTTAGCTATTTTTCCTCTTATCAACATCGTTATCAAAATCTTTTAAGTTGTTAGCTGCGTCTCGTAAAATTAATATTACGCAGCTATTGTTTCTGCCACCTTGATGCTATTTTTATGTTCTTATTGTTGTTATATTCATAGTCATCATTGTTGGGTTTGGTATAATTTCTTTATTAGTGTAGTTATTTATTTGACAAGATATTGACGAAAACACAAATTGAGGCGCATTTAATTGTACTCATAGACTTGCGGCCATAAAGAAATATAATGAACCGCTAAAAAACTCGACTTCGTTACTTATTCAAACAGATTAATTTTCCGGAAGACTGAAAAAGTATAGGCAACTATTGATAAACATAGATGAAAATGAATTGGATGTTTTATATTTTTTTCAATAATCAGGGGTATCTTTTGAATTCAAATATGTCTTCGTAGAGGAAAACAATGTATCCTTCTGGTCACATGCATATACGAAATGAACCGTTTTGTTCACGCGCTTCTCCTTGTTAGCTTAGATTTTTTTTTGTCTATACCCAATAAGCTTAACCGTACAATTTCAATAGTTTAGAGCGAATGAACCGAAACCGAGGCTCTGCATGGCTCCTCTCTGGAAATAAGTTTTCTGAACAGTCTATTGTCTAACATAAAAAATTAATCCACTTGAAAGAACCAATACAAATGTAAGACACCCATGATTTCTTTAGTTCGTCAAATATTTAATGGTTCCTGTATAGTATTTATAACCCGGCTGAAAATCTCTGTTGAGAATACGTTAGGATAGGTTAATGTAATTAATAATAAGTTAGGATAAGTTAATGTGATTAACAATAAGTTAGGATAAGTTAATGTAAATAAGAATAGGTTCGGATAGGTTAATGTAATTAAGGATAAGTTAAATGTTATTAAGAATAGATTAGGATAGTTAATGTAAATAAGAATAGGTTAGGATTATTAATGTAATTAACAATAGGTTTGGAGAGGTTAATGTAATTAAGAACTGGTTAGGATGCTAGGTATTTCTTGTATCTGATCTAATCATCGATTAGCGTTTTGTAGCCGCGTGAGACGTCTTTATGTCTCTGATAAGTACTTTATAGAACTAGTATTGGCATCTCGCATAGACGTCATTTGGTTTTTGAAAACTTCGAGTAAAGAACGAATTATACCAATTACACTAAAACATTTAGCAATTGATTTAAACGACCAATCAACTAAATTTATAAAGGCGTTAAAATTACGGAAATTAACGGATCCCGATTTCATAGTTTATAATCTTCCAGATTTTTTCAGTTAGACTTTAGTAGTTAATTGTTGAATAATTTTTTCTAGTAACAGGTCATTCGATTAATGCAGCAACCAGCGTGCTAATCTTACCAGGCTGGCAAGAATGAATCCTATATTAAACGGCCGCGCTTTTCCGCCTTTGCGGTGAAGAACTGCTGACTCATGTTTGCTTCAGTGCCGACAAATGGCCTGTCATAGGTACAAGTGACATGGGTGAGTCCATGGCATGACTCCTATTCAGTTCATATGTTAAAAAAAGATAAGCCGTGGGAGCTCTGGCCAGCAGCTATGGCGCTGCCATGATGAAGTTTTTTACAACTTCGCTGTGAGCCTGAACTCAAAAGTTCTGAGTAGTAGTAGTTAGACTTAAAAGTAATTTAAAAAAATAGTGATACCATCGGAGTTTTATTACCGGTAATACCTAATAATAATATTGCAAGAATCACATCGAATTGCAACGGACATATGTTTCTCTTCAAAGAACGGTAATGTTATTTCTTACATTTTTCACCTACTAACTACCTGGGCTAAGACGGGATAGTATTCTTGTGCCAGTTTACATCCATCCAACTTGAGAAAAAATGGATTTTGATTTGTTCACTTTCCAAGACTGTTGACTGTCCTGAATTACAAGGCGGCTGCAGATTCTTTCAATTTCGAAACTATGTAACTTTTAAGATGTCGTGAATCTACAATGAGAATCCAAAAATTACTGCTGGGACAAACACGTGATCTTATCCACAAACAGTTCAGTTTTTAACAGGCAGATAGCACACTTTTCCCCAACAAAAATCAAATTTTCAGGAAACGCTCTTGTATATTTCTCCTACATGTCCTTGAAATCCTTCCTGAGCCAGGTTATAAATTTAGCTGTAACTTGTCTCGTCAAATGGATCTTGACTATTAGCAAACGGCAGAAATTACTTAGCCTTGTCGCTCGTGATCGGATCTGATAACTGAAGAATGGGACCCAGCCAACACTCTATCCTGCATCACGATTTCGTGAAAGCATCAATGTTGCTAAGATGTTGTTGTAGTACGGCTTTTCATGTATAAATTAATTTATATTTTAATAAATTAGTTGAAACATTTACGCATTTCCGTAGTTGAGTAGTGCTTTTTATGAGTTGGGTTAACGAGTAAGTTGGAGAGAAGCTCAATTGTTTACTTCTTGCATCAATTAGTGAAAATATTTGCTCAATTTGCACATAAGAATAAATTATCGAGTACGAATAATAAAGACATTTGATGTGTAAAAGAATTGCTAACTAGTTCCTTCGTTTTGCAATTACTATTCAAGTCTGACAGGGATTTTATTGAGCATACAAGAAAGCAAAGTCATGGAGCTGTGATAATTTATCTAATTGGTGATAAGTTAAATGATTACAGTTTCTTCATGTAAAAATTTTTTTGTATTGTTAAGTCCTCAACCGAGCGGCTGAAAAAATGCCTTCGTATGAATACCAATATGGAATAAACTACATATGATCACTAGCCCAGTAAAGGGTTAAATGGTATTTAAAAAGTAGGATGTTGCTGGGCGGCGATGACACGGCTTGTCCTACTTGAATTTGAAGGTGACAAGTTGACTAACTTTACCTCATAATCATATAGTCACAAATACGTTTTGTTTGATATACGTCCTGATTCTCTTTCTGCTAACGCCCGTTTAAATCTCAGTTTACAGTTGTGCGTAATGAGTAAGTTTACTTTTCAAAAATGAAACCATCAGTGTGCTTTTTATATCACGGTGTTAACTGATCACAGACTTTGTCGTGGGGACTGTTCTTGAGAGCAAAGCCTGCTCATATTTACAATGAGCAAAGTAGTTCAGCTCTAAGAGCTAAATTTATGCAATATTGGGAGAATATTTCACTCAAAAATTTTCTAAAATTGGAGAAGTCTCGTAAACACACAGCCCGCAGCATAGCACAAACTCCACGCGAAGGAGATGCGAGGCACTGAATCCTGAACAGACATTGTTCGCGAGCGCACGAGTGGAGCTTCGCACTGTCGCCAGTACAGCACCACTTTCGTCTCGAGGCCAGCTGGCTGTTATTATCAGCGTGGAGACCTGCTCAGTGGGAGCTTGAGTTAGGTTATAATATGTACACAATATTGATAATTCGTGTAGCTAGATTTGTAAGGCCTGCGCCTTCTAGACACGAGAAGTTTTAAAAAAAATGTAAATTTCATACCGTGATATAAAAAGCATACTGATGGTTTCATTTCATTTATTCATAATGAATAAATCTTATATGATAGATTTTTGAACAATAAACTTACTCATTACGCACAACTGCAAACTGTGATTTAAACGGGCATTAGCAGATAGAGAATCAGGACGTATATTAAACAAAACGTATTTGTGACTATATGATTATCAGCTATACTTTGTCGAAGAAGAGGAGGCAATAAAATTTTATGTCAGGTGCGTTTCTAGGAACCGTAGACATAGAAAAATTCCCTATTAAATAATAAATTTCAGCGACACATAGGGTTTGTATTGAATTGTTTCTTAAGTTAAGTTTGAACCAAATTGCAAATAATTTAATAATTTTAAACCCTTTTCCATGGGACTAAAGCCCCAACCAGCCTCGGCTTTTTAGCAACCTACAGTGAAGGGGAATTACTCATGCAGAAAAATTTTTCAGTTCGTTATTGGTAACAATTTAAAATGTGACTAAGGAAACGTGGAGGTTTGCCGAGCACTGCAGAACCGGCCAGTCGTCGCCAGCTCCAATCCTGCACGAACAGAAAGCTCTCGCTATTATAAACCGTAATATTAAGAAGGCTACATGGCGTCTTCAGCCAGCTGTAGCAAAGGTAGAGAATGGTTATAGAATCTATAAGATTCAATGATATTTCGGTTCCCCCAAAAAAATGTTAGCTAGTTTCAGAAACGCTAAAGATTTACAGTACATCTGAACCAAGCTTAAATTGTGAAAAACAAGTATAAGGCCAACCAGAGTGTCAGAGCACCGATTTATTCTTCTGTTGAAGTATTCAGTCTGATATACGGATTTTCCGCACTGATACAGCTATACCACCACTAAATAGCAATGTAAAATCCGCACATGTAAATTCAGGCCATCATTTGCATGATAATGCATCAAGTAAATTCACTCCATCAGACACAGAACCCCTCACAAGATATCACACCGCTTCACTTATTTAAGGAACAGCTTAGTACCATCTGAACTTAAATTTTATGAGATAAAGTAGATGGCAAACCAGAATATCAGAACACCGATTTATTCTTCTGTAAATTCTTTTCAGTCTGAGATACTGATTTTCTGCATTGATATAATTATACCATCGAATAAGAGCCAGTTTACTACTCTGGAGTGAATCTAATTCGAAAGATTTCAGATGTAAAGTTTAAATATATAAGTACATATAGTGTTTGAAGTAACACATTACAATTGCACAGATCCAGCCCTGGGACCTCCATCCTAAGGGAATGGCTGTTGCCAGAAACACTGTACCATTGTAGCCTGTGGCACATTTGACAGGTTCCTTACCTCGAGGTCAGAAGGACTGATGCGGGGTCCGCAGCGATGCGTCCCGACAGTGGGCTTAACCCACGAGGTATTATCCGCCAAAGACACGACCAGGCCGGCACAGACCAGCTCGAGGGGGTAATGACAAACAGGTACTTGATCCAACGTCCGAGTAGCACAATAACAGCGAGGAACGCTGCAACTCGGCAAAGAGAGAACAAGGGTTATCTCATCCGGCGAGTAAACACGCTCCTAAGACAGCAAGCGTCTGGCAAGTACGGGATCGGTGTGAATTCTGCCGTTGACCGGCAAGAGGGACCGCAGGTTGATGGGTACCCGCGGTCACGGCTACGGTATGGAACACAGGCGTCCGGCAGCGATCCGCGCAATTGAAGACAGAAATGCCAGACGCTGCACTGCTTTACAGTTTATCTAAATAATATTACCTTCGGTAGCAACGGTGATTTCGGACGAGATCCAGGTGGTTTTATGCACACCACCCGCAATGGGCAGAGCCCTGGTCCCTTTAGTGGCTTCCTTTCGGGATACTGGACAGTGAAATTCAATGTGTAAGTAATCTTTCCCTCTGACTCTTGTAAAATAAGTAGCTACTGCAGCCGCGTCTGAATGCTAGAATTGTTGCAAAGAAAGAGTGTTACTCCGTTCCGTTCTTAGCTTTTGCAATGTTTTGATGAGCCTAAGATTGACTGCTGACAATAAGCTTGTGGATTATATCATGTAGAACATTTGACTACATAGTACCGGTTCAAGGGAAAGATAAAGTTACCTTTGACCGCACCCTCATCTGGGAGACTCACACGCACTGGTTCGTGCGGCAGACATAGGTCAACTGGCCCCAGAGGAGTAAGTGCAGCTGCAGCCGACGACAGGTCGCTAAGAACTATGGTGCCGAATCGCAAGGTTCAGCTACCCGCCACCTCCCTACCCTAAGGCAGGTGCCCCCACGATAGCTATGCGCACCAAGCAAAGTTGCTGATTCATCCCGCCAAGTACCTTTGAGAAAGACCACGCCTGGCATGGATATCGATCTCGGGACCCCCCAGCACTACTGTGCAGCACGTAACGTCCGCCTTTACTATGGGTAGCTATGGTGTAACTTACGTGTACAAGTAAGTATAAAGGAAGGATGAAATAAAAATGCGTTCTGCTGGATGTTTTTGGGACAATCAAATGGATTCTGTAGTCTCTCAGTTCCTATATACGTCTCCACTGGGCGTAAATTCTATACTGAACTCCGCATAGATGCAGTGAACGTGTGTTGGGACACTGTGTAGTTTAATCATACAAATAGATGATGATAAGAATATCATCTGCTATACACCGAGGATTTTACCTTTATTCTAGAACTTTGAAGTTCTGGTTAGCAGAAGAACAGTAACCAGTACCGAGAGTCAAAATGAGAATCCTTCATCGTGCATCCTTTCGCCTCTCAATACCGGGATGTTCCGAGCATCGTAAGCCCTTACCCAGCGCTGGAGAAATCCGAAACTCGAACTCGAAATTGCCAAGCTCGATGCAGAGTGTCTGTCACTCAGCCAGCATATCCTTGTTTCATTTTAAGTGTTTAGAACTATGGTTCTTTTGTCATAGACACTTTAATTTATACCAAAATAATTGGCACGAAAATTTTTCACCAAATATTTTTGGTTTTATCGGCGCTAATCGATTTGCATCTGCACAACTTGCTCCTTAATTGTTAACAAAACTATGGACCTCACGATATCTTGACTTTCGACTGAAATTTGCAAATGAGGCAGATTTTAAATAAATTAAATTTCATAAAATCTCCTTCAGGCAACAAAACGGCTTGAAACAAAAAGTAAACGGTTCTCGGTGATGCAAGAAATGTGTTTATCAGTAAGAAACACAGATTCAAAGCTACATAAGAACTGCGGGCGACGATAATATTGCAGCTTGGGACAGCAAAATAACTTAAAATTGGCTAAAATACATTTTGCAATTTACCGTTAGCCAGTGCTCACGCATGCATGTTTCTTTCCAATGGATGCATTCCTTGCGTCTTTAAGAATAGTTTATTACTTTTCTTTTAGTCGATACGTTGAATGGAACAAATTTTAATGAGGATTTATCGATTTGCCAATAACCACGTTTTCGAGGAATGGACAATGAAGGTATCGTGGGTTTCATGTCAAAATCAATTTTCTTTTTAAAATTGCAGTTGAATTCCACCTAATCACTGAAATAGCACGAATATTTTCTTTGTAAAGAATTTTAATATTCCGGTCATCGAACCCTGGCAGCAAAACTGAAATTCTTTGCGTATGCAATAATCTTTCATTCTTGTAAAACCAGATTTATATTCCAATTCAATGATCGTACTCATGTACAGTTTAAAACATGAGAGTCAAAGTTTAGCACGGATTCACAAGTTACTGTTTTAATTCTCGTTCAGCAATTCATAAAATTTGTGCATAATTAGGCTGCTGTTGGAAATATTCTCTGGAAATTGTTTGCATTCATTCCTTCAAAAAGCTTTCACAAAATTCGCGATAAACTCAGAGCTTTCAACGCTCTCACTACCTAAAATAATTAACGAAGCCCATTGGAATTGAAGTCTTTGACCTAAAGGAGAAATGTGACACTGTAATATAGTAAAATTTCTCCCTTTATGTCTGTCAGTATATCTAGCGTAGAATACAGTATAGTCCTATAAAAATTTTAATTTAACATATTTCAGAATTCAACTACAGTAAAAAAAATACAGCATCCTCGCGAAAACTCATAGCCCGCAGCAAGCACAACATACACTGAGCCCTCGAATCCGAACAGAGATTGTCTGCTGGGCGAGGAATGCGGACACACACAACACTGTCGGCTAGATAGCACCGCTTTGGACACATAGCGGGCAGTATTAAGAAGCTACTGGTAGATGGAGACAAGCTTTACATAGAAATACTTCTAGTATTATTGCTTCTTGTCGTCTAAGAGATAGTGGCGAGGTTTCTCGTTTATTAAAAAAGTGTCATCCAGTTATGCCTGAACATAACACTTGTGACCTTCTTAAGCAAGTCATGCAGTTTACATTGGCGCCATTCTGTCATTTACGTTTTATTGTCACTGTTTTCGTCGTTTTTTACAATAGACCAACTGGAATAGTGAATATGTTTCTCACCATAAACTCAAGACTTACACTAATTTTACTTTGTAGTATATTGGTGTGGCTGAAGTGAGACTATATAGGCGACATTGTGGAGCTCAACCTCTGTGTCTACGCCCTCTGTTTAGTGTCTGCTCTTAGAGCTCAGTGCTTGTCAAACTGTAGTCACGTAAAGTTGTGCTTCTCTGCGGCTTGTGAGTGTCTGTAAAGAGTCCATATACAAAATGCAAAAGCATCTGAGTTTCATTTGCCTATGATCTAAGCTGAATATTAATATATACAACGATGATTACTTTATGTAGTTAGTCAATACGATGCAGCTTCAATAACTGAAGGAATTAATGCTGAGAAACTTCATTTCGAAATATTGCAACAGCCTAAATTTCAATCATTGGCAATCAGGAAGGTAACATAAAATACGACTTTAAGAGAGCGGATTGTCATAAACAATTCACTCCCCACCATCCCATTATACGTAGATATACGTACAGTCAGAGCTGGGACTAGGTATTTTTTCTGTACCGCCGTATCGGTATTCTGTTGTTAAAAAACAGGTCATTCGGTTCGGTATTTTGGTATTTTTCAAAAAATACACCGAATACTTCATTAGAACTTTGTGCCTGGGCCCCCACAGACAGGAAGCATAATCCAAATGGAGCACTTTTCAACACCCGGAAGACCGAAATACTGCTAAATTAAATCCTACAGAAAGCCATTTACAGCTGACTTGAACGTCTACCGGCCAACACGACCGAAAGCCGATGGCGGCAATGGGTACCAAACCCTAACAGACCAGGGTACGAAGCACCGACCGAACTGAATAGTTCAGCACCTAATATTCTCCGACGTGAAACAGTGCGGACCGACCGCAGCACGTGTAATTCTCCTAGAGACTTTGAGGGCCGGGACAGAAGAATACAACCAATGCCTCTCATTATTTTACACCTTATAAAACATACAGAGTTTGGCCACCACCTGTCCTGTGGGACAGTTTCACCCGATCATTATCTGCGCACAGCCTGCTGACCAAATTAACAACTCGCTCCAACAGACATAAGTGACTGTCAGCTGCTGAAGCAGAGACCGGTGAGCAATACTTTAACACAGGCAGCAAAAAAGCATAAAAGCATCTGTGGACAACTTCACTGTCACCTTATGCAGGAGTCCAATATTACTAAAAGCACGTGACACCAGTCGCCTAATTATATTCGGCTGAAAAATAAGCTCCTCATCAAAGACAATACAAAGAATCTCCAAGGAACTGGACCCCTGAAGCAAAGTGTCATCTATCTCCAGATGTGGATGCTGCGGTATAAGTGTTCGAGACCGACTGGCAATCATAGACTTGGTCTTACGGGCATTCAGCTTCATACTCCAGGCAGAGCACCATGCACCAATGAGTAACAAAATCCTATTCAGAAACTGGGCAACAGCGTTATGCATGCGGGGAGCAGGTATCACTGCTATCAAAGTGGAATCGTCGGCATAGTTCATCATAGTGTTTTCCAGCGAAGAGAACATTTCACTAGTATACAGAATGAACAACAGCCGGCCAAGCACGTTACCCTGAGGAACGCTGTTAACAGACACACTCTGCGTTCGCTCAGAAACAAAATTACAAATGATTGACAGAACCCTACCACCCACACCAACCGACTCCAACTTGTATAATAGACCCCTGTGGTTGACCCTGTCAAACGCCGAGCTAAAGTTCAACTGTACAAGGCGTGCCTTAGACCGTTAATCCAGCGCAGACTGTAAATTGTGTGGCACCGACAACAAGGCGTCACGACAACCCAAGCCAGTTCTATACGCAAACTGATCAGCAGGCAGCAAACCCATAACATCAGTAAAACGATCAAGCTTACAAGCGACCGATTTCTCGAACAGTTTCGATAAAATGGGCGTCAGCGTAATGGGTAGGTAGTTGGCAACATAGGCGACACTGGAACCTCGGGAATGGAAGTAATATTCCCAGTACGCCAACTCGGAAAATGCCGGTCATGTAGATTTAAAAAACTCCTTATATATTTATGTAGATATGTATTAGTAGGGTGATGCAATCTGGAATAATGTTCCAAAACTCATCAGAAACTCGCTGATGCACCGCTTATAATTATTTATATGTAATTCATAAGTAAACTTTATAACATTTGAATGTGCAAACAATGGTAAGCACAACATTGAAACTTTGAGAGTAAATTTATTTTACAAGAAGAGGTAACATTAGTTTCAACAGAATAAATCTGTAAGAATGTTCCAGAACTCCTCAGAAAATGTGCTAATGCATTGCTTATACGTATTTATATCAAATGGTAAATTCATAAACTACGATAAATGAACTTCATTATTATTATTATTATTATTAAATCACACCAGACTGGCGACGCAGGAACGGAAAAACTCCATGAGGTTAACAAACCCCCACGCAACCAGCCCAGCGGGTGGAGAAAACAAAAGATAGAAAAAGAAGAAGATCCGAAATCACAGAATAGCTCTGTGTACAGATCGTTTAAAGCCGCCAATACCAGCACCAGCAAAGACAGAGCCATCAAGACCATTCCAAACATCCACACACGATGGAAAAAAC
>LQNS02276929.1:8481527-8493905 GCA_001587735.2 Parhyale hawaiensis | reverse complement strand
ACCACCAGTACCAATCAAAGGAGGTACAGAAGAGCTCACACCAAGCACAGCGCTCTTCAAGGTGGACCACCACTTATGTGGGCTAACAGACGAGGCTAACAACTCCCTGGACCTCAAATAACAGACTCACCTAGTTCAATTGTAATAGAAGCATTTTCAACATCATCATCGGCACCTAGCTGTTTCTTTAGCAACAACTCCTGCAATGAGGCATGTGGGCGAGGTGGTAGAGAATCTTGATGGATCCATTGTTTACATGAAAGTTTGGGCCAAACTGCCCACTGTATTGCACGGAGGACACTTGAAAATTTACTCGTATCACTTTATAAAAACGAATTTTTTATAAGTTTCTTCAAAGGAATGCTGAAACGTTTTTACACGTGCATGAATTATTGTGGCACTCTATATTCAATATTAGCAAAGAAATTAACAGAAATATGTGGAGTGTATGATCATTCCCCGGCAGTTCACGCTGCATTAAGTTCGCAAGAACGTGACACTTGAGTGAGCGAAACATTATGACACACGACGCCCAATTCTCACAGCGCAACATCTCTTTTCTTCAATGAAGAACAGTATAGCGTGAAAAAAACTGAACTGAACGAAAATCAATGGGATTTTCCTAATCCCTTCCAGGAAAGACAGTGGGTCATACACGGCTAAGAAACTTCTTTTGTCGGCCCGGGAAATTCTAATGAACCGAAGAAGGTCATTCGGTATAGCCAATTGGCATCGGTATCGGTAGAAGATTCAGAAAAGTTTCGGTAGATGAAAGTACCGCCGGTACTACCGAAATACCGAATTTCATTCGGTAGCCCCAGCTCTGCGTCCCGTGTTTGCTGCACAACGACACGGTTACGTAACTAATGTTGAGCTCTCACCATTAAACCGTAAACATGTGTTCATGTTGAGCCCTGACAAGTTTATGAGTTCTATGACCCATTGTTTAACTGTGTGGCCCATTCCACGAAATCTTATTATAACACATTTCTTAAGAGTTAAATTACAGTAGCAGTAACAGCCGCACTTGAGTATATGATGACGCTTTAGTCCCTGCATGTTGTACCAAGCTCCGCTACCCCGCTGCAAAGAATTTTCTGTAGGAATACAGTAGGACCAAGGACCCTTGTTGCAAAACTAAAGAACTATGTATGACAAGGGTACACATAAGACGTTAAGGCCCAGGAACCATCTTGAAAAATATAGCACAAGAAGAAAAAGATGCAATTGAGCACATATTATCACGTGCATGGGTAGTCTGTAGACAGCGAATAAAGCCCAGGATATGTAAAGAATGTGTCTTGAATAATAACAAAGGACAGGTGAAGCCCTATGTCTGTTAAGTGCTATTTAAGCTATGACTGTTATCATCAGAATACAGAACCATTGACCAGCGTAGCTTGAGTGTCGAGCATAGATGGACAGTAAGTACGAACAGTAGAGTACGTCCCGTTAAGACTAGTAAAATTCAAAGTACTGCTATATATGTATGTAGATAGGCAATATTTTATAATTTAATTAGTCAAGTGTTTATCACCGAAGGAGATATGCTGGACTAACGTAAGTCAAATGCGATGATGCAGCTTAGTCAAGAGCCTTATCAAGGAAGGGATTACGAGAAGTAGTTTTATTGATAGAACATGACTTGACTAAACTGACTAAGTCCGATAGTCATGAAAATACTTTACGAACAACGCTGTTCCGGAAGCGGAGAGACTGTTGCCGTATTTCTTTTTTATTAGAACTGGACGCCAAGGCGCCAATGGCCGGGAACAACCCCAATGCAGCAGAAGACTACCCCCAGACACCCAAGATATTGTTGAGAAAAAGTCCTTCAAAAAATTTTGGGAGTTTACTTGAACGCCGGCAATTACACACGGCCGAGCACCGATCCCGCCCACGAATTCCACACCGGGAATAAAACACAGGCCGAACTGACAAATTTGGTACCCGGAGATGAAGAATGGGCAGTTCACGGGTTTCGTCTAAAAATTCTAGGAGCAGGAACAGAGGAGTGTAGCTATCCAGTGACTTCCTTATTGAATACTTTAAATTTTAAATATAAAAATGGTAATTGGATTTAATAGCATTCATTTGGGAAGTGAACCTTAGGTAGCAGAATGCACAAGCTAAACGTCGCAAGTACAGGCTCAACATTGCGAGTGGGTGTGAGGCTTGCAAATCGTCCCGTTACACCATGAAAACCAGTACCCATGGAAAGTACTCACGATGTACAACGAGCGAGCAGAACCTGGGCTCACAAAGTTGACCTTGCGATTACGCAGTGTGGCCTCGGTGTAAGAAGAGTACATTGCACAATCAAGATGGCTCCTTTTAAAAAAAATAATAATAATAAATCGAGAGCTTGTACATCAGCAAGGTAAATTGTATGTCAGTCCTTCGAGGCGACAAAGAAACACTCTAACAGAATGCCTGATTAGCAGTCGTAATCAGGATGCCATAATTGGATTAAATATATCTATTGGACGCTATTCTTTCAAATGTGAGAGGCAATTTAAAGATAAGTGTGAGAAACCTGCAAAGCGTTATCATAGCACAACCACAGAAATATAAATGCAGATGGGGACTTTTTCAGTATTATAACTGTGCTATTTAGCTACCTCTAGCCGCACCAAGAGTCAATGATGACGTCACAGCAGTGTGCGCCAGTCTATTTTAGGTGCACTTGGTTGCTGTACGTCTGTGCATTTCTTTAGCTGTGGCACAACTGGCTGCGTTATGGTTTGTAATAGTGCATCCGACACTCCAAAATGGCGGCAAAGAATTACTGATGGTATTGAATGTATCTTTCTTACATTCGTTGCTAATTTCCTTATCCCACAATTGCCCACTCTTGCTGAGAAACGCAACACTTCCTTATGTTCAGCGATACGCAAAAAAATTCTGTTTCAGCTCGCAATCAAGCATCAGTCATGTCCGCTCCGGCTCGGTATCACAGATACGACATGATATCATATGTATTAGTAGAATTTTTTACTCAAGCAAAAGCACTTTCTCAAAAGGAGGAATTCAAGATGGGAAGAATATTGGCTAAATCGAAGTGCCAATCTGTTTTTCGCTAAAGAATATTTTTCGTTGCGTTGTGTTGATTGAAACGCAACCTCACTACTACCAATGTTTGGATGTTACAAGATGACAAATCATACTGGATAAGAGTGCTGTGAGAAACTGTAGATATCTTCATAGCTCGAATTTCAGCGTTGAAGGAGCAAGATGTACATTCAATATTGATTTTTCATCGTAATGTTGCCACCACCTGCAACCTGGTTTACTTTTCACCTATCGATTATTAACAAATAAGCGTGACAGAATGGCTACAATTTTCAACTTGACCTAATTTTCACCTGTCTTCTTCAAGCGTGACAGAAAATGTACAGATAAATACATATCGGTCTTTATTAATGTATTATAGATAGCCAGGCGTAACGATGACGACCGTCGTGTATTCATCTGTGTTTATATCGTCATTTATGCGCTGGCTTATTCTTTAAACACTCAAAGATCCTATATGGACCGAACCAATAACAAGAGTAACAATGTTAAATAAAGTATCATTATTACTAGAATACCTGCACCGTCAAAAATAATAGCGATAAATTTTGATGACACTTCTTCATTGATAATACGCACTTTCGTTACTTATAGCCTAGAGAAGGAAGCACTACAACGGACAACTAAAATTATCATAAGAGATGAGTGCTCTCTGTATCAGAACAGCATATTCCTTCCTTTACTTGACTCACATGTGAGAAATATGAATTTTTAACTGCAAGTGCTCAAGCATCACTGAGTGTATTTCCCGCAGCGTATCCTCTGCACACAGGTATAAATTTTCAGTACAACGAGTTTTTAGCGCTCAAGCGTAAGCTGTGTCTTCATCGTAAACTAAATGCAAATATAGTTTCGATGCAGAGCTGTATTATCATCTTTGTTGTTATTTCAACATTAACAGAGCAAAAAATGCGTTCAAGTTTAATTAGGATTCTCACTTCAACCATCTTCCGCATCCTGTCTAAGTTTTGCATACTGGTTCCCATCAAAACGGAACAAGATCGCCAAAATTTCCAACCTGGCTTATTTTTCGCATATTGCGTATTTATTGTGGGAAGGGCGTGACGCGAAATATATCACCATTTATTACCTAAATATATATAAATAATTAACACATAAAGAACAGGATGTCGTTCATTGTACATACTAGATTGCCCGCGCTGTCAAAAATGAAAGTGAGGCATTTGCTGTGACCCATCCTCATTTATCGTAATTTTCATATTAACTTCCTCATGTAGGATGCACTGCAACTGTCAACTTGAACCATGAAACATAACAGATAAGCAGGATATGCTGAAATAATAAATAATTTCCCTTCAGTGGAACGCTGAAAACTTTTTTTTTTTTGCTCACAGTCGATATTGCTCCCAATAAATACACAACTCTGTATCTAGAATACTCGATGGGGTCATATAACTCCGCAGTTTTTCCTCAAGTGGAAAGTTGTTCTGTTGAAAGAAGAACCCGTATTGGAGAAAATTATTTGCTGTCAAGAAATCCTTGTATGCTTTACCCGCCTACTTCCCACTGAAGAATATCTTACCATTTGCTTCAATGATTATGCAGTCAATATGAGCACCAGCGTAAACTCAGGGCAGCTGAAGCTTGAATGGAGGAAACCTCAGAAGACAGTAAAAATCACGATGCAAGAGAGTGCTTAGAGAAGCTGCTTATATCTGAACTAGTGGACCCGCGCGTGAAAAAATTCACGCAATGATCAATAAATTTGCTTAATATAGGCCAGTGCAGAATCTTATCTTCCTTGACTTGCTTCTTATTCATCACAAGAAATTTGTGATGACACTTCTGCATTGATTGTACTTTCTTTACTAAAATATAGAGCAAAACGCTACGACGGCCAACTCAAATTATCGTAAGAGATGCGTGCTTTCTTATGAGCAGTACACTTCAACTCATTTGCAGCACACTCCTTTTCTCCCTTAGATGACATGCAAAAAATTAACTGTTATAGTAAGCGCTGAAACATCACTGAATATCATTTCTGCTGCGTATCCAGAATACACAGTAAGATAGTTTCAGCAGAGCAAAATTTTCGCTCCCAAGAAGTTGGAATGAATAATTACTACCTCTACTACACCGGAAAAAATCGATTCCTCTACTCTTCGCTGATTTTCTACAAAATGTGTACATCATAAACTAAAAGAAAATATAATTTCGATGGAACGAAGAAGTAATGAATATCAGACTCCACGGAAACGGCAAGAGCAGCTGGAAGAGCAAGAACTGCATTCAATGGACCCGTGCGCGAAAAAATTCCCGCAATAATCGATATGTTTGCCTACTACCTCTGGGCGGAATCTTCGGAATATACTTTGACTTGCTTCTCAATTTTCTTCATTGATCCTCTGCCGTGCTCCCATCCTTAGGTCTACTATATCGCAAGGCAGCAGTAAAATCTTGAGTAAAACACGCCAATAAACTTGAATACAACGCCAGTCCAGTAAGCTCATCTACAATATTGGCGCCCCGTAGTAATGATACCGTTGATACCATCTTTCCAACTTAACTATCTGCTTCATTTGAAATTCCGAAAATTTTGGCCTTTGAAAAGAAAACTGCAGCATTAAATAAGAAAAACAGTAAGCTAGAAGAAATGATTGTCTACTGCCGTGAAAAATCACCACTTCCAGAGCGCTTCGTCGACCATCTGCCGAATTTACACGTCGTGATCTGGTCACCTAAGAGAAAAAAGTTGTAAAATCGGACTCATAGTGTTCCGATTTCAAGAAGTGTTTCAAGCAAGAAGTGTCTTCAGATATAGGGATTAGGACTGCCATCGCCATCTTCTACAACCTGGTCATCGATTTACAAAATGTGCAACCTAGCTTATTTTTCGCCTATCTATTTCCTTCAAAGCGGACACGAAGTATATAAATACACAAAGCGTTTTATTATATAAGGATTGAGTAGACTTTAACCTTGGTAAAGAAAGAACTACATTTAGATATACGTTTGTAATCGTGTGCTACCTGGCCAGTTTTCTACTTATCAATTTTCAATGAAGTTTGACAGGGTGACCACAGCCTCCAACCTGGGCTAATTTCCACCTTTCTGTTTTGTTAAAGCGTGGCAGAAAATGTATAAATAAACAAACAGATAAATACATATTGGCCTTTTTATATAATATCGATTGTTTTGAGTATTGATATTAAGAAGGTTTGCCGCATCCATGATACAACTGAACTACGGCGTAAATGTTACGGAATTGTATTCAATAACATTAATTTTCTACCCCATTTTTGACGTCACATTGGGTCGCAGGTTGGTATGGCTCTGCCGAACTGGACTTAGCAGCACCAGCCTCTTTTGACAATTCAAAAGCAAGTTCACGCAGGAACTTGAGCTATATCTTCCAACCCAGATAACATATTCTTTACTGTGGTTTGTGACGACCGAGCACAGTATAGTATCTAAATAAAACATATGATGTACCAATCAATCTACATTTTTCGAATCTTTATTTACTAAATAAGATAGGTAACATTAAATTTTATATTGTCACTAATATCCTAACTATTTCAAAATAAACAACAAGACTAAAGAATTGCACTAGTTATTCCTCAGGGTAGCAATATTAGCACTATGTTGCCCAGAGGCCTCCGTGCTGGACGTTATTGTAAATGTACAATAGATTAGATTAGATAGGCGGCAGTAGATAAAAAACAGGCCCATTCCCAAAGAGACATCTAGACTTACGCCCCAGCCCTCCATGAGCTATTGCCATTATGTTAGCAGGATATAAAAGACTAAGGAAAAGAGAAGAAAACAAAGAGGAGGGAGAAAAATCTCAGCAAAAGAGACGATCATGAATGCACGCAATCACGACCAATAGCCGTTGAAATTCGGCGTTAAAGATGTCAGACAGTGCAGTTGGAGCAAAACAGAGAAGAAGACGGATTAAGGAAGCCTCGGAAATTTTGGCCGTTAAGAGTGTGCGACTCCTGGAGGAGGAATCCTTAGCTGTGGGGGGGGATGTCTCTCCCAATGTATGTCGAGACCATTTTTAAACTCATTACCTGATTTCGCGCTAACAACGTCGGAAGGGAGTCTATTCCAAATGCTGATTATGAAATATATACGGAAAGAACTGCTGACTTAAAGGTCGTTCTTCGAGCTTTATGCTTGAGTTTTTGACCGTTGTTTCGCAAGCGATAATTGAGGTCTCTTTCAAAGAGTCCCGTTGTAGGTACGTCGTTGCAGCCATTCAAAATCTTGAATGTTTCTAATAGTTGCCTCCTGAATCGTCTTTGCTCGAGAAAGATCAGACCCAGTTCCTTTAGACGACATACATACGACTTGTTTCGCAGATGAGGTATCCATTTCGTTGCTCTGCGTTGGACTCTTTCCTTGTTATCGATATCTTTGCATAGATGTGGCGACCAGAATTGAACAGCAAATTCTAAGTGTGGCCGCACTAATCCCTTGTACAAGGGAACGATGATGTCCTTGGACTTGTATTCAAAATTTCGGGTGATGAATCCGAGTACTCTGCTTGCCATTTTGTTGTAGTTTGTTTTTAATAGTGATTCCATGTCACGTTGTTGGATGACAGGAGCCAATTCCGTCCCATTCATTTTCAAAGGAGTTGAAGGGTTCACGGGCCCTACGTGCATTACTAAGCGTTTGTCGACATTAAAGCTCATTATTATTATTATTATTATTATTAAAACTTCACGCTTGAGCTCCCACGGACAGGTAATACAACCCAAATGAAGCATCTTGCAACACCGGGAAGCCCAAAACGCTGCTAAAAAAATCCAGTAAAAACCATTAACAGCTGACTTAAACGCCTGCAGGCCAATACGACCAAAAGCCGATGCCCCATCAAATCAGCTGTTGAGGGGGGACTTTATCAAAAGCCTTTTGGAAATCTAGATACACGAGGTCTACACCCTTCTCTTCATCTTTAATATCCGTAACTTTTGAGAAAAAGTCTAGTAGGTTTGTTAAACAGCTTTTCCCATTTCGGAAGACATGCTAACAGTCGGATATGAGCTGATGCATCCTTAGGTGCTCAGTGATGCGCTCATTCAGGAGACGTTTGATAGTTTTGCTGACGACCGATTGCTGACGACTGATTGGTCGATAGTTAAAGGGACTTTTCTTGTCCCCCTTCTTATGTATCGGTATCACGTTAGCTAGTCTCCAATCGTGCGGAACTTCTCCCGTTCTCAAAGACCGATTAAACATTTCGAGCAGTGGCTACACGATGACTGGAGTCATTTCTTGTAGTACACGGGGAGTAAAAGTATCTGCGCCAGTGGATTTGTCCACATTTAGGTGGGTCAGTTCTTGAAGGATCTGGATCTCCGTGAAAACACATGTGTTTATGGGAGTAACTTGCATCGGTGCTGGTTCAGGAATATTCGTAACATTTTCAATAGTAAATACAGAGGTGAAATAGTCGTTCAGGATTGTGGCGTTGTCTCTAAGGTCATTGGTGATTGCACCGTCAGGTCTTTTGGGAGACCTATTTTTTCTTTTTTTATTCTTCTTTCATTTATATATTTATAGAATGCCTTTGGGTTGCGTTTTGCAGTGGCCACGGAAACTTCTTTTTCAATTTTTGTTGTCCTGATTATTTTCTTTACATACCGACATGCCCTTATGTGATTGCACCTGTTCTCCTCTGTTGGATTACGCTTCCAAGCTTTGTAAGGCACCTGTCACCTTGCAATGCAGCATTTGACCGTCCGATTCATCCAGAGGGGATCATTACTGATACTAACTCGTTTGTTTGGGATGTATTGTTCTGCTGCTCTCAGGATGCTCGTCTTCAAATTGTGGGAGCATTAAATTGTTCAACACTGGCGTCCCTCATCGGGGTTTCGAAGTCAGTTGTTCCTTTTTCAGTTACCATTTCCTGAAAATTCGCTCGTCGATAGTCTGGCAGCTTGAGACGACTCGCATTAGCGGTGAATTCATTGCCAATTTTGAGCCTAAATTCATTCATGTTGTGGTCTCCAAGCCGGTCTAGGATGACTAGGTCAACAATTTCACAATCAGGAGTGCAGAGAACCAGATCTAGAATATTGCCTTATCTCGTAGATTGATGAACGTGCTGGGTCAGGTGGTGGTGACTGAGGAGTTCGAGCAGTTTGCTGCCTGGAGCTGAGCTGCACCAGGTACTCCAATCAATTTGGGGAAGGTTAAGGTCTCCCATTAGAATCGTTTCTTTCGAAGTATTCAGCGCCTTTTCGACCTTGATGTAAAGTGCTGCATCAGTTTCGGCGAACTTCGACGGCTCCTATAGGTAAGCATAATATTAAACGGCTATCGAATGCCGAGACGAGCATGGGTAGCGATAAATTCGTATTCTTTAGTTGCTGCAAAACCTCTACATAGGGGATTAAGGTGTTCCTTGATATATATAATTGAACCCCATCCTTTGCCAGTTTCTGTGGGTCGGTCTATATTGAACAGTTTATAGCCTTTCAATGCAACTTCTGCTTCCAGATTCTCGCTTGAAAAGTTGATCCATGTTTCATTGAATGCGATAACATCATACGCAAAAGTGACTGCTTTTGCTTGCGGTTCATTCATCTTGTTTGTTATGCTCTGAACGTTGCCAAATAAGAATTTGATCTTAGTGTTTGCATTGATTCTCCGAATCCGTGGTACGTTTGAGGTGTCTGATTGCTGGGGAAAGATTGGGGGTATAAGATCAGCACGAGTATTTTCTGAAGCGGCTAGAGCGCCTGTCTGAAGTTGAGGAGTGGAAATGTTTTGTATTTCGGCTTGACAGTTGTTAGATCGTTTTACGTCTGCGGCTATCTGGCGGACAAAAGGTTGTTTCCCACCGAGTTAGCCTTGCTTCTCATTATTCTGGTTTGTGGGGGTTAACAAGGATTCGTCTTTGGAGGAATATTCCTAGCACCTGACTTTCAGGCACTGCGAATCCCTTCATGTGTGAGTATGCTTGAGGTTTTTGAGATTTGATCACGCTTCTTCGCTACAGGTATCTCAAACTGTGATTTTCCCTTGGAGACGCTCGCACGACTCCCGCGTTCAGTATTGGATGAGTCAAGATCAGTTTGGCTGGTGTTGGTAGGTTGTTGCACATCGGTGCCTTCAGACATATTGCGGTTCATCGATAGGATGGCATAGACTATGGATGGTAGGAGAGGAGGAGGACCCAGGCGTGACATCTGCACTGATGCATCTGGAGTTGGAGTTATTTCCTCCTCGTTCGCAAGAAAAGTACAGGTGATAATTGTGCCCTTATTTCCCTTAGGATCCCAAACCTTCATCCCACTAGGGGATGAGATCTGAGGATTACTGGGAACGGGCGCAGGGACATTGGGAGCCGCTTACTCCATTGCTGGCAAAGCCGCTGGGGGAGCGTGAAAGGGGGCTGGGTGATGAGGCTGCTCAATAATGGTTTTAGGTCTTGTGCGCAAGCCTCTTTCCAAAGCAGCGGTAGCTGAAGCCTCCGCATCGAGCAGCATTTCTCCGAGGACATGGTTTCCAGCGCCACTCATGTTAACCCCATCAGGTAAAAACAGTATCCAATCGTCTTCAAACCAGGGAAATAGATCAATAAATTCAAGCTCATTCTCCTCTGCCTCACTTTTAATTTTTCTGTTGATGTAGCGAATCCTACAGTCCAGGCGATTACCAGCCCAGAGACGGGGCAAAATACTCGTCAGAGTGAAATGGTCAGTTTTCTGTTTGGCCACGGCAATGAGGTCTTTACGAAATTCCAGCTGAAATTCGGAAAAAGTTCGCATATCATTCGTTTCAACATGGATAGTGACGTGATCAATCTTTTTACGACGGAGGTCCTTCAAGATTGCTGTAACATCAGAAGTGAAAGCTTGAGGTCTGCATATGACTTTCCGATCCCTGCAGCCCCTTCTGAAGGCATAATACTGCCCGTAGGTAATTTTATCTCCAACAATAAATGTTTTCATCGATCGCTGACCAGGAATTGGTGCAGGATTGCGTTCCCTTTCATGGCTTGGAAGTTGAAACAAAAGTATCCGACTTCTGAAGATCACGTAACTGGGGAGAACCGCACTGCTGCTCTTCGCTCACAGGTTTAATTTTGTGGTGAACAGACGTTGCTACATTATCGTCACCAACATCAAGAACAGCAAACCTATTTTTCACTTTTATATAATTTTTCTGTTTTTCCAAAAGCGTGCCAGTCGATCTCCGTTGACGTCTGTTGTGGACGGTTTTCCACGGGGAGGGTGAAAACCGCAAGCGAGTTTCACAGGTAGCCGGTTTGCCACCAGGTTTGAGCTGTTGCTGTACTTCGTCTCGCTCCAGATCAGCAGACCGAGTTACATTGGATTGAACCCATTGAGTGGTGTCCGATCGAGCATTTGTACTGTCGTTCACGTTGGTAGAGCTTGCGAGTGAAATTCGACCAGGGGGTGATTACCGCAACGCTTCGCAATCGCTTCTCAGTTTCTCTATCTCAGCCATTAGGGCCTATATCTGGGAGCAGAATCTACATAATTCCAGCTTCTTAAAAAAAAAAACTCAAGTGCTGATTCAAAATGGCATTCATTGCACCGTCTCATGCTGGAGGTCTGTACTGCCAGAATGTGAGGATAGGAAAGAAACAAAAGAAAGAGGATACCTATACTGACACTTAATACCAGGTATGTACTCGGGCTGGGGCATCAATGTTTACACGTTTGCCCTATCGGTAGTGCCATCCCTGCAGCTATAGCCTCAGATTCAAGGAAAAACGCGCCTACTGGTTTGCATTCAAGTAACAAACATTGTTAATAAGTTCTTTTATGTAAAGTAATACATATGTATTACATACATATGTATTATATAGCAAGAACGTCTATTTTATGTCTCTAAAGAACAGACCTTCATAGCGTGAAGCCACGTGCACGATACCTACCAAGTATAAGAGCTACTGAATAACATTACCTGTACAGAATAATAAAAGTAGCAGTCGTCCTGACGTTTCATTTTAGCTAGCCTGGCCAAGAGGCTTGTAACGGCTGAAAGTTTTTCCAGTGTGCCAATTTGAATGTAATTTTAGTTAATAGTTTTACGATAGGTTCATTTTTTAAGTTCAAGGATAAGCTTCCTGTCAGTATGCTCTCGTCCGTCGTTTATAATTATTGTTGTCTACAGTGTGGATCTGGGTACGTGGGGTGTACCTCGCATACCCTTAGAGTAAGGACTTTCGAGCATGCTGGCAGGAGCTTCAGAACTGGCTCCATACTTGCCCATCCCCCAACATCATCCGTTAGATCTCATGCAGAGCAATGCAAGTGTATTGTAAAAGATGAAAATTTCAAGATTTTAGGTTCA
>LQNS02276929.1:8457150-8468293 GCA_001587735.2 Parhyale hawaiensis | reverse complement strand
GATTTCTCCGTCAGGTCGTTTCAGCGGACCTAAGGTTTCTTTTTTGAGTCGTCTTTCATTTACATATTTATAGAATGCCTTTGGGTTGCGTTTCGCCATAGCGGCTGTATATATTGACGTTTCAACTATAATTATTAATAGTTTTATTTATTTTTTAAATATTGTTAATACTGTTTTAAATTTTATTGTTTTTTTTCATATTCATCTTTAAAATAATACGTATTATCTTTTTTGTTATCACTATGATCATTATTATTGTTATTACTGGTTTTTTACTTACGCTCCTTTGTTACTGTCGCCGTTCTCTCCTTGACATAAATCAGGACACGGTTGTATGTATGTCGTCCTGCATTAGCAATAAATTTACGAACTGTAACAATGTTCTCTCTCACCAAAGCAACGCCAACTTTCCGTAAACTTCCGTCCAGTGTATGAGCCGAGTCATGATATGCGCCATGTGTTTATCATAATTATTCTTACTGTACAGAAAGCTTGTGCTGGCAAAAGAATTTCAAGGCACTCATAACTTTTCAGGTCAACCTTTTGCATCTCGAAAAAATTGATTCATATATATTGCTCTAGCTTCACACGACAGTCAAATGAACGTGTCTCCTCAGCTGCCCAGCTCAATGAAGTGCAGAGCCTCTTTAAACAGCACGTGTTACCAAACAGATGGACTGAAATAAAAATGTGATTAAAGCAACCTCTGGCTTCAAAAGACCTCACGATAACTTTCAACTGGGAAGTGCATTCCATTAATGCTACTTCAACATTTGTTAAAAGTCTTTAAACATAGTAATATTTTGAAACGCTTCAATATACTGACTGTTTCATCGGAACATGTGAAAAGAAATGTAAAAAAAGCATGACCTGTATATCGTTTCGCATTTAAATCAGGCTACACCTTTGTGGTTGGGGGCATGGTTAAGCTGTATTTGTTATCCCTGCACTTCAATAAATAATTTAACTACCTATACTTTCAGACCGATGGGGCGCTATATACACTTCGCACCAGACGCTATTACAATGACTCCACCTAAGTTTCCTCAAAGAGTGATATCCTTACATGGTTAGCAAGAATGGCCACCAAGGTTCTGCGATCATAATACCCCTGTTATTTCGCCTTATATGGGCGCACATGTGCACGCCAACAGTCTACGCACGATTCCAAAACTCAAGGTTGAAACCATTTTCGTTATAGGAAACATCAAAGAACGCATCGAATATGCAGAATCGGCGCAGGTTGACGTATGGCTGATTATCTGTTACATGCCTGCTGGGAGATCTAACTTACTAAGTGTATTAAAAATAAATTCATATAAAATCATATCTCTGATTTAGTCACTTTTCAAATTCGGCGCCTGTTATACTCCACTTGATGCAGTATGAAATAATTTTTGAATTAATTTTGAGGTATGTTGGGCTAAATGCACCTTTGGTAAAAATACAGCATCTGAATTGTGTAATTTACCTTTTCGTAAGTGTTGTAAGTAAGCCATAGGAAAAGTCACCCGCTGCGCAAAAAAAAATAACATAAAAATAAATTTTTGTTGTAAAGAAAATGTCCGAGTGTGTTAAACAGTATATTTCCCAACTGAAGTTCCCTCGTCTTTTTAATATTTTATTATGAGCTCAATTTCCCGTCAGTAATCGTTTTTGTGTCGCGAAAACTTAGAAAGCGGAAAGTGCACATTTTTACGACGTGTCAAATCTCAACGAATCAGCGAGCGGCAGAATTAAGCAAAAAGTATGAGCTGTCGTTACAGAGACAATCGCACAGTTTGTAAAGTCAGGAAGGTTTGGGAGATTTGTAACAAAATTGGGTTCATTACAGACGTCAGTTGAGGAAATTAATGATGCAGTAATTAACTGGAGATTGAATGGCAGGTAAAGATACAAAGCAGTGTTTGATTTCCTTGAGAATAGGGCAACAGTATTTTCGCAGAAACGAAAAGCAAATTTCTCTTAGTCTAACCTCATTTTCAACCTGCAGCGTAGGACGGGAATTTCTCTGATCTTTTACAAGTATAATTCCTCCGTAACATTAGCAACATGGAGTGCATTTACTACACAGTCAAATCTCAATTTCGACCTACAGCGAAAGAACGGGACGGTCTCTCTCGCCTTCCACAAGCAAAACCAGCGACAGTGCGTGCATTTACTCGCAGTCGAACCAGGACTCGCGTGTACGCGGCAGCGGAACGCCGCTTGGACGATTTCTTGCACCCCGACCGCTGCTGTTCCGGAAGATAAAGCGATCGGTGTTGCGCCAGGGAAACAAAAACAGTCACGGTTGCTCTCCAGATGTTGGGGCGAGACTAACGATCGCCGGCGGAGTTTCCGTGTGTGGTGAAGTGTCGCAGTGCCGCTGTCAACTACGCCGCGCTGGTAGGTAAAAACGCATGGAAAATATGTAAATGGATAAGGAGATATTGCGAAGTCTTTCCTAATGATCCCATGAATCAATGTAGTAATTAAAATTGATACTATTTTTTTTCTTATTCCAATCTTTCACGCCATTCAGTCAGATCTATCTTTGGCAAGCTGATCAAACTAATGCGTTTTAACGGGCAACATGTCTAAGAAAAAGTCATTTATAAATGCAATAGTATGGACATTCCTTACCTACAAACCTGTAAGAATAAAAAATGAGCATTGACATCCTGTTTTATTTTCCCTTACTATGTATCTAATTTGAATTACAGGTTTTGTGTTTTGACCAATTGCTGGGACAATGAATACTTATAATTTTAGAAGCTACATCCAACGTAACAAAACTACTTTTCGTAGGAGTCAGCACAATGTTTGAATGTTGCGTGAATGTTGGAGCCTTGTCAACTGATACCTGATCAGGGTCATACTTGGGATTCTAGGTCATTTCGCCGTCGGTCAATTAGCCGTCGGTCAAGTAGCCGTCGGTCAATTAGCCGTCGGTCAAATAGCCGTCGGTCAATCAGCCGTTGGACATTTCGCCGTTAGGGCATTTCGTTGTGATGTAATATAAATGGCGTAGTAATATATAAGTTACACCCAACCATGAACAGCCTAATATGCCATATGTTTTTGTCGTGTTTGTCTGTCTGTCACCAAGATAACTCAAAAAGTTATGAACCGATTTGAATGAAATTTACAGGGATTGTTAGGTATGTTAGGAGGAACAGATGATTAAACTTTTGGTAAAGAGATGTCCATTCGTTTGTTTGTTTGTTTGCCTCATTTTTCTTGATGCTATAACTCAAAAAGTTATGAATGGATTTTGATTAAATTAACATGAATTGTTAGGTATATAACAAAAAGTACATGACCAAATTTTGGTAATGATCCGTTTGTTCGTTCGTTCGTTTGTCACTGTTTTTAATTTTATGCTTGTTAGCACAATAACTTAAAAAATAATGAATGGATCTTTATGAAATTTATAGGGGTTGTTAGTATTGTTAAAAGACATAATTAATCAAAATTTGGCGCAGATCGGTTGGTTCGTTTGTATGTTTGACTTATGTTTGTCATAACGTTTGTTAACACTATAACTCAAAAAGCCATGAACGGATCTTCAAGAAAATTGAACAAGCTGTTATTTATATAAAAAGGCACAAGTTATAAGATTTTGGAGTTGATACAAAGAAAATTATGGTTTCAGAACCAATTTGAATTTTTTGCTACCGTTGCCTCACTTGGCGGAGGTATGCGCTCTCAGAGTGCTCTAGTTATTATTGTGTTTCAGCTTCAGTAGCAGAACTTCCCAAGAAAAGAAAGGATAATAAAAAGAAAAAGTGGTATAAAATAACAAATTCAAGAACTTTAAAGGTAGTAATGCACAAAATCAAAGAGCTTAGTTAGTTAATAACGTAAAATAATGCAAAAATTAAACTAGGGTCTAATCATTAATAAAATTCTAAATCCAGTCATTCACTAAAAAAATGAAACATAGTTAATAATCACATACTGGAACTCAAAATACCATAATTCACGAGAGAATTGCTCATCTTGGTCATTTACTAAGATACAACAGAGAGAATAAGAGAAACTAAAATGTGCTAAACGAAAATGAAAACATTTTGATTAAAATTTTATAATTGATCAAGCTATCGTCAACCCTTAAAATTAATTGACCTGTGCACAGGATTTTCAAGGTTTCTTAAGCATGAACGCCAACATCAATGTTAAAGTTTATAGAAAAAATTGCAGCATTTGGAGAATAAAAAGGAAAACTATGTTACATATAAAAACATGTGTACCATGTAAGCCACAAACGTTTAGAATCATAATATATCCATCATCGGTGCTCTAAACTAGAGAAAGAAAACACATATGAAGTTATCGAAGTAAAATTCAGGACGATAGCATTCACTATGACACTCGAAGGGACGTAAATAAAAAGAACAAAACAGAGCAACAACAGCCTAGGCAAGAATCTATCTAAAACCCATGCAAAAGATAGGGCAAAACTCATAACACCAAATTAGCTAAGGACTTTCAGATGGACTGCTGCTTGACAAAATCTTAGTCATTTTCAGTCCTCGGTCATACCTTAGTATGACCAAGATGGGTATGTTTCATAGGAGTTATGATATTTCAAGTTGCAGTAATTGATTTTCAACTTTCTTCGTTTTTTAGTAAATGACTAGAGGACTAGATTTGCAATTTTGTTATTCATTATACATTAGTTAGGTGTTTTTTATCATTACTTCATGTTAGATAAATGACTAAGACCAGTGATGTTGTATATCATTACATTTTAAGTTACTGTATTTTTCATTTTATTCCACCTTTTTTTATTACCCATTTGTTTCATGGTAAGTTTTGCTGCACGACTTGCCAAATATGAGTCAGAAGCTGAAGCTGAAACTTTCCCTAGTAACAGTAAAAGCGTATTAGGTTGGGCATGGCTGGGTGTAATTTATGCATTACCACGGGATTTCTATTGCGAAATGCCCTAACGGCGACATCCCCTAACCGCGAATTAAACGACGGCGAAATAACCTGTCACGTATACTAATGTCAAGCTATGGGTACCTACACATTGTAATACAATGTTGGGCCAACATCGGGTCACTCTTAAAAAAATGAAAAACTCATGAAGTTGCGATATGTCAGTTTAATCTACGTATTATTTTACTACAAGTGTCAGGAAATTTCCTTCCTTATCATTGGCAGATTAAAACGGTTGTTTCTAAATTGGCAATGTTGACCACCATTATCAATTTAGAAACAACCGTTTTAATCTGCCAATAATAAGGTTGGAAATAGAGAGACTATCTGCATTATTCCAATGTGTAAAAGTTTTTCACGATCTTCCAGAAGCCCTGATACAACCCATGTCTAGTAAAGAATTTAAACGTAAATTTAGAGAGTTTTGTTTTGATAGATATACTGAGTAAATGTCGTGTGCCCAATAAGCTGTACTAGCTTTTACGGGCTTGTTTCTAGAGTTGAGTTGCGTTAATTTGAATTTTAAATTGTTTGTATATGATTCAGAAACAATAATGGTGTAAAGGTGTAAATTAGAATATTTTGTTGAAAGGAAATATACTGAATGTAATAATATTGGATTTCAATATTGAGCCAATAACCATATCTAACATGAATCCAATATATAGAAATTTCCTGTTGAAAAAGAACGGAGTGTTGCAATAACCAACTAGAGCACTCTGAGAGGGCATACCTCCGCCAAGCGAGGCAACGGTAGCAAAAAATTCAAATTGGCTCTGAATTCACAATTTTCTTTGTATAAACTTCAAAATCTAATTACTTGTGCCTTCTGATAGTAAAAACAGCTTGTGCAATTTTCTTGAAGATCCGTTCATAACTTTTTGAGTTATACTGTTAACAAACGTTATGACAAACATGAGTGAAACATACAAACGAAAAAATCGATCTGCACCAAAATTTAATCACTTATGTCTTTTAACATTACTAACAACCTCTATGAATTTCCTAAAGATCCATTCATTATTTTTTGAGTTATTGTGCTAACAAGAAATTAACAACAGTGACAAACGACAGAACGAACAAACGGATCATTAAAGAAATTTGGTCATTTACTCTTTCTTATGTACCTAACAACTCATGTTAATTTCATAAAAATCCATCCATAACTTTTTGAGTTAGGGCATTGAGAAAAATGAGGCAGACAAGCAAAGAAACAAACGGATGGACATATCTTCACCAAAAGTTAATCATCTGTTCCTCCTAACATACCTAACAATCCCCGTAAATTTCGTCCAAATCGGTTCATAACTTTTTGAGTTATCTTGGTGACAGACAGACAGAGAGACAAACACGACGAAAACATAACCTCCTTGGCGGAGGTAATAAAGACTCGTATGTCGAAAGAGACTACATCAATATGATATGATGAAAAACATGGCTAATTCATATACGCGTCGCCCTTGAATCTGGGTAATTGAGAAGGAAGGTTGTTCATTGTCGTTAACTTCGTATATTCATGCTCAGGGAGGAAGTTTTTATTTCAATGATGTTAAGAATAATGCTCGCTGTAAATCAATCAATAGCAGCATTGGCTGATGAAGGTTCTATTGTCATGCAGGAAGGATACCTAACTGCTTCGTCGGATAGAGATTCATCAACAATGTTGGCACTAGATTGAGAAATAACATTGGTCCGGTCCAGACTCCAGATCCAAAGTTTAACGCTCCGGGGGAAAGCGAGTTTACTGTGTGCGGTTTGCTGAGCTCCGACGTCTGCCTCAAACAATGCATTTCGGTGTATATTACACTATATAACTATACACACAATTTTCGAACTACTTTAAATACAGCGGTCGAAATTACGTAATTCGTATGAACTGCAGGTAGCTAATTATGTGAACGAGAGAAAAAAAATCGTAAACTGCGACTAACTATCGCTTAATGTACCGAGTATCATGAATAACATGTTCTGAATAGTATTATTTGCAAGGAAACGATAACAATGTTGGCATGTTCCAACTAGCACTTATTTTTATGTCAGAGACAAAATAATGGCATGCTCAGAATAACATTATTTCCACAGTAAAGACAGCCATAGTTACATGTTTTAAGCAGGATTATTATTTTACACTGCAAAGGCAGCATAACTCTAAGTAATAAAGATCAAAGTTCGTTTATCACATAACAAAGGCTATTCTTTTACGGTTTATGACTGGTGATCAGGAGTTGATCCTTTACGATAACATCAATGAGGTAGAGCATTGTGATGCAACTCGGTGAACTTGCAGTAACATGACATGAACATTTGCTCGTGTATATATATGGTCGCTGCAATCTATAGGTTTTAGGCTTAGAGTTTCGTGTGCCCTGTAAGCTTTGTAAAGGCATGCGCTAAGCACATGGCATAAGTTAAAAGAAATTTTTCTGTAAGTGAACAGCAAACCCATTCATTCTCATTTAATTATAGCCTTCTTGGAAACCCACGACCCGTAGAGTGGCGCAAAGTAACGTGGCTCCACTAATAGATTGAACCCTGTGCCCAGAGCAGACATTCCCCTCGAAACGAACACATCGAAAACACACATCATACTGTCACCAATACAGCCTCGTTGTCGCTTCGCTATACACAGTGGTTTGCAAGAATCAACTTGCGTCGTAACCGAATAATCCCGGTGAGATATAAATTCGAAATCATCTTGTAACATATAGTCTCGGTGAGGCATAAATAAGTAATTTTGTAACAAAATAGTCTCGGTGAGGTACAAAAAGTTAATTTTATAGTAATATAGTCCCGGTAAGACATGGATATTTAATTTTGTTACAAAATAGTCCCAATAAGACATAAATAGTTAAGTTTGTAGCAAAATAATACCGGTGGCGCATAAATAGTAAGTTTTTAATAAAATAGTTCTAGTGAGTTCTGTAACGTTTATTATGTAACTACAGTAAATTGTCCCTGTGAGCTCTGAACAGTTAATTAAGTAACCAAATAGTCCCGTTGATCTATAATAGTCAATTACGAACGACCAGCTTTTGTCGTTGTCTGGAGGATCTCACAGATGCTTCACACGAGGCAGCTGTGCTGCACAGGAGCTTGCTGGGATTTTTCCCAGATGTCTGAATTTTTCCCAGCAGGTTTTCGCGAGTACTGCATGCTTCAGTTTCATCGGTATCAGCTGAGGAGAATAACCTACCTATGATTTCTCATGGCGCTGACAAAGAAGAATGGTGATAATGTTTGAAATGAGCTCTATTCGGTGTGGTATCAACAGACGTGCAGTTGGTAAATCATTGAATAGGGAAAATTAACAGCCTGAGTGATATTTAGTCCGGAAGTGGGATTTATTGTGCAATACTGTTGAGACGTGCAAAGCAGCACTGACAAGAACTATGGCCGTATCGTCCTTACTTTCAAATACGTCGTACATATCGGAAAATCCTACGCATTACAATGCACAAAGTGATATCTTGACGAAGCCAGCAGTAAATTCCCTTGATAAAATCAACTCGTAAGTGAAATATGACAGATTCTGTCATAATATTATATTGAAAGCCTATGGATGAGTTTATCGCTATGTCAGAACTTTTATTTCGCTGACAGATTCGGCGAATTCGATAAAGCTCAGCCATGTGCATCGGTAAGTAAAGTGATTATGAACAAACGTGCTGACAACGTGACCACAAACGTGTATACAGCGTGCAGCGGCACCGTCGACCAATCATGTCGACGCTTTCGGGTTGCTACGTTTGTGGCGATAACATGCCGAAGTGTCTTATCAGACTGGCAAGGTTACACCCAGACATGTTTTCGGTGTAGAGGACTGCTATGTTTTTTTCTAATATTGTTGAATCAGACGTAGCTATTAGGACAGCAAAACTCTCAAGAGGCTATCAGTTAATGGACTTTACTTAGGATGCCTATCATAGTTGGATGATTATTTGTTTTGTAATATCTCGTTGTCTGTAGTAGTATTATCAACTAGAAAGCGTCAGACCATCACCCGCAGTGAGGGGCAAATTGAAGGCCGTCAATTTTGACGGCCAGCTTAGTCTACAGTTTTGGCGTTTTTCACATCTAGGTTAGCCCACCTGACCCCCAGCAAAGAAAAAAAATATATAAACATTGCTCAACTCCTTCTTCGTTTTTGGTAGACAGACAAAGAAACATACAACTGCAACGAAAACATTAACACCACTCTTTGCTTCGATTGCGGGTGATAATGATACTATAGTTATTGAGTTTAACTGCTTGTGCAATATTGGTATTATATTTTTCAGCACCGTTTATGCTCTTATTGCCCATTTCAAGGCCATGCTTCTGGCTCAAAGCCATATTTTGTCAATCTTTGTTGCAAATTTTATTGCAGGCAAATTATTCGAATGAAGCAGGCAATAAAATAAATGAAATTTCGATACTAATTCCCTGTTACAAATTATATACAATTTTTTATTGGAAAGTTAATTTTTATAAACGACAGCTAGGAACGGATCTTCATGAAATTTGTAAGAAATGCTCAAATCTTTAAGACATAAATGAAAAAATTTTGTGATGATCGGTTTGTCCGTTTGTGAGTTTGACCAAAGTCTGTCTTAATGTTTGCCAGAAGATAACTGAAAAAGTTTTGGGCGGGTTTTCCGATAATTACAGAAACTTTTACCAGTGTCATGGGCACAAACGACCAATTTTTGCTGGTGATGAAAAGGAAATCCTAGTTTCAAATCAAATTTGAATTATTCGTTAACACTTCTTTACATGGTTGAGGTTATCGCTCTTGGAGAGCTCTAGTTGGTATTTTCACCATAATTATTATGATCACTTCGACAAGTACCGCCATTAAATGAAGGCAGAAAATAAGGACTATATTGAAACCCTCGTTTCTCAGCTCTTCCAAGGTCTTCTCAAACTGAGATTAAAACTTCTCCTTGTTAGATCCTGTGCACGCGCTAGTAAAAAATTAGCTTCGGCATCCCCTCGTCCAAATGCCTTGATGTGTTTAGTTAAATAGCACACACTTTAAAAAAAAAATTCGAGTGCTAACTCCCTGCAAGTTTAAAAAGATGTCACAAGTTTAGGCAAAGGTCGTTGCTAAGCAAATTGAACTCGATTACAATTAGTATTCTCAGCATAGATGATAATAATAATATAGTTTTTGCAAGTGTTACCATGATCAATAATTTCGATATGAATGTACATTATGTTGTACTGGGCTTAGTATAACAGATACTTGTCCAAATTTGAAGAATAGACAATTTTGTGATCGCCGCTACTCTGCTATACGGACCTTCATTTAATTATCAGTGAGCTAACTTGTACTCTGACACCTATGCACTCACAACTACTTCAATTATGCATCTATTAAATGCATTTTATCAGTCTAGCTAATATTCAATTAATAGAGAAATGAAAGCATTCCAGCGATGAGTTTTTATTGGACTCAGAATTATTTTCTGCAGCTCTATAATTATCCTCTCCCTCTTTCTGTGTCTGTCTCTCTTTCTCTAACTGCAACATATTCCGAATATATCAAACTAACCATGAAACATACAACATCTATATAGAACTATCACTTCAGATCAGTAGCATTTATTTTTCACTTATGTTCCATACAGTCTACCTTAATTAAAAAACAGTTAAAGAACAAAGAATCAGTTTAGTGAAGATGGATATACCAGAACACCTCGTACATCGCACTGTAAGACAACCCTTTCGTGCTCAGGTGCTTTCTGAATTTTTCTGTATTTTATAGCGGCTGTCACACTTAAGTCGCCGGGCAGAGACATAGCGGGCTGTTCAAGCCTTTGCTCCAAGCCTCATGAAGTCGCCGGACAGAGACATAGCGGGCTGTTCAAGCCTTGGCCCCAAGCCTCATGAAGTCGCCGGACAGAGACATAGCGGGCTGTTCAAGCCTTTGCTCCAAGCCTCATGAAGTCGCCGGACAGAGACATAGCGGGCTGTTCAAGCCTTGGCCCCAAGCCTCATGAAGTCGCCGGACAGACACATAGCGGGCTGTTCAAGCCTTGGCTCCAAGCCTCATGAACTTGCCACACAGAGACATAGCGGGCTGTTCAAGCCTTTGCTCCAAGCCTCATGAAGTCGCCGGACAGAGACATAGCGGGCTGTTCAAGCCTTGGCTCCAAGCCTCATGAAGTCGCCGGACAGACACATAGCGGGCTGTTCAAGCCTTGGCTCCAAGCCTCATGAACTCGCCACACAG